>JAVJAQ010003503.1:0-132190 GCA_032362365.1 Zygogramma bicolorata
AGGAAAAGTTTCAGAATCCTGGATTGCGTCCAATTTCCACAAGAATTTTGGAGAACGTTCAAAAAGGCTCAAGATTAATAAAAAAATTGAAAATTTGGCGCGGAAACCATGAAAAAGTCATTTTTTTGAAAAGAAAATGTTTATAAGCACTCAATCCAGATTCCGAAATTCTACTCTGACCTGTTATTTTGTCAGTGTACATACCCGATTTTCCGATAGAACATTATTCACACACACCATTTTTTGAATTTATTAAGAAAATGTGCCCATATATCCTTCAAGTGAAGATTTTTATTTTGAGGTGGTGAGAAACAGACAAAGTAATATAGTTTATACTGTAATTTTGACAGCTCTAGACTGTTTCGAATCTCAAACAACGTTGCCAAATGGAAAAATCAAGTACTTATACCTAATGTAGCCAAAACTACTAAACTCGCGTAAAACGTAATATTTTTATTAAATCTATCCCAACCAAACATAAGTAACTTTGCAAAAAACAAATGTTTTCATTGAATCGATCTCAACCAAACCTAACTAACCTGACTTAACCTAACACATTCATTGTGGACCTATCAACAAGAAGGATGGATTTTGCAATAGTTGAATCATTCGGGTATTTTCGGAGACTGTGGGTAGAACAAAATGTGAGTGCAACGACATGCTCCCAACCAAACCTAACTAACCTGACCCAACCTAACAACCTAACACATTCATCGTGGACCTTTCGACAAGAAGGATGAATTTTGTAAATGTTGAATCATTCGGGTATATCGATATTCTAGATTGAAAATCAGTCGTATTATCCTTTTTTTTGATTAATGAATAAGTACACGGCTACAAAAACTTCATCGGAAAAACGTTTGAAATATTAAAAGGAAAAATTTCATGAAATCTATACTAACCATAAAGAGGTAGATTCCATTGATTGGAATTTAGAACCAACACCACGAAGATCAATAAATAAACTGTACGAATCATTCAAATATGAAATTGTTGGATATAATTCACAATCTGACAACGTCGCTCCAATTCAATCGAAGCCGAAATTAATACAGCTAGTTGTCATTTCTAATGAAATTTTAATTGGAAATCTGCAAAGAATGAACGTTATAAATGAACATTCGAGTGATATTTCTTGCAGAAAAATATAGTTAGATGTGTTTTCTTACAGAAAATGGTAAGTAAAGTGACAAATCAAAAGTGATTTTTTCGTTACATAACCTAAAATTTCACCCTTTTTTCCTTTTGAAAAGGAACTTGCTGTGGTTTCCGCGCCGAATGTTTGTACTTTTCATTCATTTTTAGATATTCTGAAGCTCCCCTAACAATTTTATCGAAATCCGAGGCAATCCAGCATTCTGAAACTTTACCGATGAGTAAATATAAAAATCACAGAATCATTTTTGATCTCAACACTCATCATTACATCATATCTGAAATGTTATTGAAAGAGAACAACCTCAAGTACTCAAAACAAATTCAAAACAGTCACAATCAACGGATGTTTTGCAAATTGAGTTTGCTCCTTTGACATTATATAGTATCAATTCTTCTCCAGAATATGCTAACCTGATTAGCGGAGGGTGTTTCGAGTGATAGTATTTACTGTTTGATTCTTGACTCATTGATATGTTCAGACAAATTCTCAGCAAATATACCACTGGTATCTACTATAAATGTATTGATTGTATGGTTCAGGATTGTATATACGACTGAGATGAGAAAATAGAAACTCTCCAATAAAGTTCTATTTCCCAAACATAAAACTGGAAGGAAATACCCTCAACCGATGCGCATTTCACTAACCGAGTTGGTATATTCAGAAGTTGATCCTTCAAACTGATACTCTCAAATCGAATCAAGAAAAAATTGAAAACCAAGTATCGGCTCAAAAAGCTATACACAATCTGATGAAATAAACCATCTTTCGGAGAATACAATCACAAATTGAACTAGATTACGAAAGTAGTATCACTTCCATCGATAATTTGGAAGTCTCCATAATACCTGCAGTACTGGGTGACCTTACATCACACCGCATCAATCAGTACGCGCCTAAAAGTTACGTGATCCAGCCCCCGGTATGTATTGGATCTACATTATCGGCCTTGCCAAGACCCAACTATTCTACGCTCACTAACCAAGCTTTGGCGTCTGGTTCTCGGTTGAGGTGTTATAGAGCTCCACCGGCGCAGCCTTGTTAAAACCTCACTATAACGTTAAGACACCCAGCGCTACCTCTGAGTCACTAATTGAAACTGCGTCATCGCCGGGGAATTTTCATTAACCATTGTCTAGATATTGAAAAAATACATTACCGTATATAGGTTGTCGAACATCTGAGAAAAAACATGACAACAATGCAATGGAGTGTACAGGGTGTTGAACATAGAACAATGGAGAAAAGACATGGCGGCGATTCTATGAAATGTACACCATACAACATTGGAGAAATAATCTTGGCGGCAATGCACAGGATGCTGAATATACGTTCAGGAAAAAAACATGACGGAAATGTAATGGAGTGTACAAGGTGTTGAACATTAGAGAGAGCAGGGCGGGAACTATCAAGGGTCATTTCATCTGACTTATGACACATAATACTAATTTCAGTTTCGTTAACGTTTGTAGAAAAAACATGGGAGCAATGCGCAGGGTGTCTCAGAATAAAGCGATGAAGAAAAAACATGGCGGCAATGCACAGTGTGTTGAACCACCAGAAAAACAGGGCGGAGATACAATGGGGTGCTAAACATGAAACGTTGAAGAAAAAATATGGCGTTTGACACAGGGTATTTCAAAATACAGCTTAAAAAAAAATATGATAGCGAAGTTGGAAAGAAACATGGCGACGATGCACAGGGTGTTTCAAAATCCACCGATAAATTAAAAAAAAATCATGGTGGCGTTGCAATATGAAGTGTAATTAATATAATATGAAACATTGCGATAATGCAATGGAATATAAAGGGTGTCTCAAATAAATCGTTGAAGAAACAAAATGGTGACAATATCAGAAAGATAGTCTCGTTTTTGCAGCACTCGCACATACATGAGATCGATATCATGTTGGTTTTCCTTGAGAATGGTATCAAATCTGTGGTACTCTACGAAGCCAGAGGAATAACTCAATCTGTGAACGTCTCGCTCCAAGAAACAGACGTCAATCCTCTTTACCCAGAGACGAAAATGTTTGGTACCAATAAAACGTTACTACATTTCAATCTTGACGGCTATCTCACACAGCGATAATCCCAAAACTGTCAGTATATTTTCATTGACGAAGGAGGTATCCATCTTCTCACGACCATAACACATGAAATAGGTCACACACTTGGACTACAACACTTCCTGAAGTTTTGGGTTGAGGTGGCCTTTACTTGATTGAAATCCATAGTTATTACGCTATAAGGTAGACACGATTGAATTTCCACAAAATTTATTGTCTTCGCGACATGTTTCGATACACTGTATCTTTATCAAGCGACTGTTTTTAAACACTGAATAGATAAATAATGATGGAAATCCATAGTTATTACGCTATAAGGTAGACACGATTAAATTTCCACAAAATCTATTGCCTTCGCGACATGTTTCGATACACTGTATCTTTATCAAGCGAATGTTTTTAGCATATTTGCCTTCCGCTTGATAGGCAAATATGCTAACCACTACACTACCGAGACCACGGCAACAAGTCAGCATCTCCAGATGTAATATCAGTCATAGTTAACTCGCATAGGAGAGTTGAACTTCGACTACGCCGCTGGAGATGGCTGCCGCAGATGTAGCCGAAAGCTTCGGAATTCAAGATTCCAGTACATGGTCCTCAAGCCCGAAAAACTCGTGGAATATCAACACCGGCCATGAAAGTCTACATTCTTTCAATGCTGTTATATATCATTCCAACTTCGAATATATTTCAACAAGTGCATCATGAGTTATTAGGTTTTCTTAGAATTCAAAAATCGAATAATTAGGAATATTATGTCGGGAAATCAGGTTTAATGGTGCCTCAACCCCGCAGCATCCTGTTCATACCAGCTAGAATGTGTGCACTCTAAGAAAAAAAGGCCTAACCTAATCAATTATGATGATGTCGTGTTTGGGTGAATCTGACACGACAACAATGTCTCTTCTGACACCACTTGTCACTTCACATTTGATTGCCCTCGAATAACCCTGACAATATGAAGACTTCGAGAATGTTGAAGCTTTCAGAAAAATAGTCACTTTTATCTTTCAGTAACCATAACTCTTCCGATGATAAATGAAGTTGACTCACCTGCTTGTCACTTCACATTCACACCTTCAGAATCAATGAATTTTATGGTGTGATTCCTAAGCAAACTACTCAATTTGAATAATTTTTTTTTGCCACATTTGCAATTGTTTTTGGTTATACCATTTGTGTCTGAGAGAACAATTCCGCAAAATGACTTCGCAGTGATGAGTCCTACAGGATATCGCAGATATGAGTCCTACAGGATATCGCAGAGACTGACAAACACAGTTCTAAATGTGGCTCAGAAAACATGAATGGAAAGAAGTAGTGATGTGGTTCGATTATCATCAATGAGGCGATATCTATAAACACATCTATTTCGAGTTCCCATTTTGATCCTTATCATATTTGCCATGCGCTGTGTGTGCTGGCAACCTGCATAATATTATATTAGGGGTTGGGGTATCTGTATCTGTAGAGTAGGGAGAGTGAGTGTAGGCCCACAGCACTAAGGCCACATGTACAATGGGTCGTACATCCTCTCGAAGAGTTGTCCTCCTAGGTCATCGTCCATCCTTTCCTTTTCAGGAAGGTGGACAGGTCACTAGGAGACATCTCCTTTATATCGGCCGGTGTAGGTCAAGACTCACCGAACAAACACTCTCTGATTGACGATAACTCCAGACACTTGCATAAGACAAGTCTGACAGTTTCATCTTCCTGTTCACACATCCTGCATAGAAGTGTGTCAACTAGCCCTATAATATGGAGGTGTTTCCTTAGTTGACAGTGACCTGTCAAAAATCCTACTATTAAACGTAGGTTTCTCCTGGTAATCGCCAAATACTTCTTCGGATCCAGCTTCCTAGGGTCGCCGAGAATAATCCTGGCAAGACTGCATCCTTTGATTTCATCCCATCTTTTTAGGGATTGAGCGTAGGTGTGACTTTTGGCTATTTCCGCAAATGTCGAAGTCATCAGGCCGTGGGTGTCGCTCGGCCCTAAAATTTTTAGTCCAGCCGCTTCCTTGGCTAAAGAATCGGCAATGCGATTGCCTTTCCTTCAGTCGTGCCCTTCAACCCACCTCAAGATAATATTGTTATCTGCCGAGGAGTTAGCTGAGTCTTGGTGGCACTCGTGTACTAGCCGTGAGATAACGTGATGTCTGTTCAAGGATAATGAGGTTCGTCTACAATCAGTGCAGATTATTATGTTTTTGCCTGAAATTCCTTTTCTGGTTAGTTCTTTTGTGGCGATTGAGATGCCAGCCAGTTTTGTTTGAACCACGCTGGTATTTTCTCCCATTCCCCATTAAATCCTTAGGCTTAGTGATCTGGAGTCAACTCCACATCCTGAGCCTTCTTTGGTTTTTGAGCCGTATGTGTATATGCGTAATGCATTTGCAGCATATGGCTCTGCGTTATGTTTTATTTGTAGGGTTTGTTGAACACAAACCTGGATTTAATTGCATCGCTGGCTGCTTGTAGCAGAGGTAGCGCAGTAAGCGCTTCTCTCCATGCTTAGCCCCAATTGACCCACTCCTACCCCGGGGTTTACACCAGCCGTGCGCAATCGCACCATGGCCATTAGCGCAACCTCCTTAACGTGCAGGTCCAGAGGGGTGAGACCAGTAACTATTTCCATTGCCGCGGTTGGTGTTGTTTTCATGGCTCCTATGATATTCAAACAATCCATTCGCTGTATTTGATATAATTTTTTGATGGCCATTGCTTGTAGAACCTTCGGTCCCCATACAATGGCTCCGTATGTTAACATATGTCTTATTATCGCAGTGTAGATCCAGGTTACCACACGGGGCGAAAGACCCCATGTGCATCCCACTGTCCACCGACACTGCTCATATGCAATATATGCTCTTTTTGCTCTGCTCTGTAGGTGAAAGTTCCATGTTAACTTCCTATCGAGGGTAATACCAAGCTATTTCACCTCTTCAGAGAAGTCTAGTCTGCTTTTGAAAATTTCGGGAGCTTTTGAGCCCGATATGCTTCTTTCCCTGGTGAAAAGAACTATCTCCATCTTTTTGGGATTAATCGACAGTGAGTGTTCCTTACACCATGTTTTTATCAGTTCGAGCCCATCCTGCGCTCTGTCGCACTAGGTGTTCACAAACCGGTCTACAAGATAACTATGTCATCTGCGTATGCAATTATTTAGGATCCATTATTGTTGAGGTGATTAATCAGGATATCCAGGACTGTTTTCCAAAGAAGGGGTGATGAGACCCCTCCTTGTGGACATACCCTCATGACCAGTCCTCTCACTGTGATGTCTTCTACATTGATGCTTATTGTTCTACTAGAGAGCATCTAGAGTATCCATTCTCTCCAACTACCGGGGGTATATTCCTGGAGTTAAGTTGTAAGGTAATTGTTGGAAAGGTTGTTTTATCAAACTCTCCTTCGATATATATGAATATACCTTGGGTGGATTCTTTGTTATCCAGTGATCTTCCTATTCTACCAACTAGAAATTGGAAAGAACAATGTGATACTAATTGGTCGGAATGCTTTTGGTAAGGTGTAAACCATCCTTCCTGGTTTGGCTATGAATACCACTCGTACTTCTCGACACTTTCTGGGAATATACCTCAGAGCTAAAGAGGCTCTGAACATTCAAACCAGGGGCGGCATAAGAATATCCATTCCCCATTGAAGTAGGGCTGGTCTTATACCGTCAGGGGTTGGAGTATTCATTTAACGACATAGAAGTATTTATTTCACTACAATATACAATGTTATATTATAGTAGAACGTCGAGAACAAAACAGATGAAATGTAAAACACAGAGTAAATGATTATAGACAAAATAGTAACTGATTAGGAATGAACATTCAGGCGTGGAGTGTCCGTCACATAGATTCAAATTCATTATTGTTCAAAACAAGATACTCATTGACACTATAAAACGATGTTTCAACAGAAAATTTTTGATTTTTACTTCAAATTGAATGAAAGCCAAACTTTTCATTCTAGAAGGTAGTCCGTTATATAAGTGTATGTTCAGAGAATTCTTTTTACTTTCATCCAAAAAGTGCCATTAGGTGTCAGAATCGAAACTACCACTCTCTCTGTTTGATATTGAATGACTCTATCTCCGGAAATGTTCTGACACCGTCAGGGTAGCTGACCGGAAAGTCAATCGAGTTCTTTCTATTCCTGAATATAATTATTCAGAATTTCGTGGTTTATGTCTTTATCAAATGGATCTTTCATTTTGTCAAAGAATGGATGGAGTGGTTATATCAGAAAATAGCATAAGGCATTGAGCTCGTTACTTCAGAACGGGGATTCTCAACTTTCAAAAGACTCAAATGTTCAAGGAAGGTTGAATGGAGGCACTCAACAGGAGCATTGCTAGTTAAATTTTTGGAAGTGATGTAATGAATGTCAATTTTGTAAAGCTTTGTGAAGTCGGTCAAAGTAGTGTTTTTGAATTCTGTCCCACTATCGGCTATGATTTTTAGTGGTAGTCCCTGAAACGACACGAATGTGATGAGACTTTTGACAATAGAAGAAGCTTTTGCGGCATAAGTCTTTGTAGGCTGACCAAAATCACTGAAGAATGCTTTGATTGGGGAAAGGTCATTGTTCACTATGTAAGTTCATTTTTTTTATGTTTGGTTCCCACAACGTTTTTCTGGTTGTTTTTCTTGGTACGGTTGATTTTTATATCACAACTCAGCTCATTTCCTGGAAGAAAACATAATACTTCAACTAGCCCAGATAATTGAACTAGTACGAGGGCAACAGATTCATTTCTGGGAGATGAGTAGGGGAGTCGATTATCGGCAGTAAAAATGGTCTCAGACGAGTCCAGCGGGTTGATTGAAGAATCGGCACATCTCACCCTTGCCTTGAGTTCGGGTTGAACTGCGCCTGGAGTTTTTCAAGAGGTAAATGTGACTTCACGCTGAGGTCTCAATCTGCCTACTCCACAGGTGTTGTTACAGGGGGCAAGGGTTTGTGACTTGACGCCGGGGCCTCAATCTGCCTACTTCCCAGGTCTCGTCACGAGTTCTTTCTAAGGTCTCAATCTGCCTATTCCTTAGATCGAACTGGGGTATCGAGAGATGTTGGGTGGTATTTATAGCAGCGGGTGCTGCTAAAGCACCGTCGGATGTGTTGGTGAGGACTGGGCATCTGGAAATCAGGGGTTTCCATGCAGTTGGAAGTCTCTGACTGTCGTCACGTTTATTCAAGCAGGAAGGACGCTTCTCGATTTCGGTGGCCTCACGAATTATACAAGTTTGTAGTGTTTTTGCTGTGGCGATGGTCTTAGTGTTCTCGAAGTCTATATTGTGTCCTGTCTCTTGATGATGTTTGGACAGAGCTGAAGATGGGTCTGATTTTCGGACAGCAAGTTGATGTTCGGATACTCTACTTGTCACACGTCTGTTGGTCTGGCCTACATATGTTCTATGGCAATCAGAACATGGTATTTCATATATACCCTGTGATTCGATGACAATTTTGTCCTTGGGGAAGCGGAGGAATGTGGAGATTTTATTGTTGGCTGTAAATATCGTTTTTATGTCCTGTTTTTTGAGATTTCGGCTGATTTCGTCAGTAACACCTTTAATGTAGGAAAGGAAAGCTTTGTGGGGAACGTTGTTTTCTGTTGGGTCTCTGGGAATGGGAAGAGGAAGTTTGATGGCGGCGGCGGCGATTTCCATTGTGAACTATATATTTGGGTGGAGGTCGTTGAGGTGATCAAGGAAATTATGAAGATTTCTGGAGCCGTGAGGCCATACGACGAAAACGTCATCTACGTATCTGAACCAGCAAGAGGGTTTGTGGTCGAACATGTCAATGGCTTCAGTTTCGAAGTCTTTCATGAAAAGGATTGCAAGGACTGGTGAGAGGGGAGAACCCATTGGGGCGCTTTTTACTTACATACAGTGACTGATGAGCTTGAGGGTGCCTTTGGAAATTTGGTGTTTGGTTTCGGGAATGTTCTGATCTGATACAGGGATATTTGTGAATGAGGACACTACGTCGTAACTCACAAGGATGTCAGTCTGTTGGGTATTGAGGATTTTGAGGATATCAATGCAGTGGAATGAATTTTGTACATATGACGGGGACTGTTCTGCAAGGGTTGGAGAGTATTTGTAAGCTGTTCAGCAAGGTATCGTGTTGGAGCACCGAAAGCACTGACAATGGGGCGAAGAGGAACATTGGGTTTGTGTATTTTTGGGAGACCATATATGCGGGGTGTACGTGAGGATTTTTTCCGGGGGGGATGAGAGCTTTCTTTCTTCCGGTAGGGATATTGGAGTTGTTGATGAGGGTCCTGGTTTTCTTCTCAAGATAGGTCGTTAGGTCCCTGTCGGTGGGTTGATATTCAGATGATGATATATATGTAAATATGTTATATATATATATATATATATATATATATATATATATATATATATATATATATATATATATATATATATATATATATATATATATATATGATCGGCTAGGCTTCCGCGGTCAGAAATGTGCTGGCTGGAACTTCCGGTTGATCCGCGTCTAGAAAGATTTACTTGTCTACGTTTCGACTCCCATTTCGGAGCCATTTTCAAGACTGAGTGACCTTGCGTCTAGGTCTGAGTTGTCTCACTAGCTGGCTATCATCACTGGAGATCGAGGAAAGAAGGTTGGTGGGATTTAAGGGTTCATTGGTAATTATGGCAGGCTCAGGTATCGGACGGTCGATGGGAGGTTCGAACGGATTAGTTCCCAAGTCGGAGTGAATAGAAGTATGTCGGACCAAAAGTGGTTTCCAGGTATTGGGGAGTCTTTGAGAATCGTCGCGTTTATTGAGACAGTTGGGACGTTTTTCGATTTCAATGGCTTCACGGGTAATTCTGGTTTGGAGGGTTTTGGCTGTGGCAACGGTTTTGGTGTTTTTGAAATCTATTTTGTGGCCTGTTTCTAAATGATGTTGGAATAATGCTGAGTTTGTGTCAGAATTACGGACTGCTAGTTCGTGTTCATATGCTCTACAGGACACTCGTCGCTTGGTCTGGCCGATGTATGTTCTGGGACAGTTAGAGCATGGTATTTCATATATTCCTTGGGTTTCATTGGGGATTGTGTCTTTGGGTGTTCGAAGGTAGGTGGATATTTGGTTGTTAGCTGTGAAAATGGTTTTGATGTCATGTCGTGTCAGAATTCGACTTATTTTATCAGTAACACCATGAATATATGGAAGGAAAGCTTTTTGTCGTTCAGGTTCGTCCTTCGGGGGTCTAGGGTGAAGATCTCGGGTTTGCTGGAGTTTAATAGACTTGTGGATTTGGGAATCGGAAAAATCGTTCTGGGTAAGTGCGGATTTGAGCTTTCCCATTTCATTGGATCTATTGTGGTTATCGGTGAGTTTGAAAGACCTATGTATGAGAGAATTCAGAACCGAATTCAATTGTGCTGGGTGATGATGAGACTTGGCATTGAGGTACCGGTTTGTATGGGTTGGTTTGCGGTAGACGGTGTGAGTGAAAGAATTGTTGGACTTCCTGATGAGAACATCCAAGAATGGAAGGGAGTCGTCCTTTTCTATTTCCATAGTGAATTGTATGTTGGGGTGAATGGTGTTAAGGTGGGTCAGGAATGTTGGTAGGGTTTCAAACCCATGAGGCCAAATGGCAAAGATGTCATCTACGTATCTGAGCCAGCAAGTGGGCTTGAGTTCAGATGTGTCAATGGCTCTGGTTTCGAAGTCCACCATGTAGAGGTTTGCAAGAACTGGGGAGAGGGGGGAACCCATCGGAGCTCCTTTCACTTGTTTGTAGAATTTGCCCTGAAATAGAAAGTATGTACTGGACATACAATGGCTGATGAGGTTGAGATTGTCTCTAGAGATTTGATGCTTGGTTTCCAAAACACTCAAGGTTTCAGCTGAAGGAATATTCGTGAAGAGAGATGCTACATCGAAGCTTACGAGAATGTCTGTTGGTCGGAGATTGAAGGTTTTGAGTGTTTCAATGAAATGAAAAGAGTTTTGGATATACGACGAGCACTGTTCTACTAGAGGTTGGAGGGTGTTTGCTAAGTATCTGGAAAGGGGTTGTGTTGGGCATCCAAAGGCGCTAACTATGGGACGGAGTGGGATATTCGGTTTGTGTATTTTTGGGAGGCCATATATTCGGGGAATGCGCGAAGATTTCTCCCTCGGAATGAGAGCTTTCTTCTGGTCATTCGGGATATTGGAGTTGTTGATGAGGGTTTTGGTCTTTTTCTCGAGATACGTGGTGGGGTCTCTTGAAGTGTATTGGTATTCAGGGGAGTTGATCAATGTTGTCATCTTTTCAACATAGTCTGTGGTGTTGAGGATCACAGTGGCGTTGCCCTTATCGGCTGGTAGAATGATGATATCTGGACACAGCTAACAACCAAATATCCACCTACCTTCGAACACCCAAAGACACAATCCCCAATGAAACCCAAGGAATATATGAAATACCATGCTCTAACTGTCCCAGAACATACATCGGCCAGACCAACCGACGAGTGTCCTGTAGAGCATATGAACACGAACTAGCAGTCCGTAATTCTGACACAAACTCAGCATTATTCCAACATCATTTAGAAACAGGCCACAAAATAGATTTCAAAAACACCAAAACCGTTGCCACAGCCAAAACCCTCCAAACCAGAATTACCCGTGAAGCCATTGAAATCGAAAAACGTCCCAACTGTCTCAATAAATGCGACGATTCTCAAAGACTCCCCAATACCTGGAAACCACTTTTGGTCCGACATACTTCTATTCACTCCGACTTGGGAACTAATCCGTTCGAACCTCCCATCGACCGTCCGATACCTGATCCTGCCATAATTACTAATGAACCCTTAAATCCCACCAACCTTCTTTCCTCGATCTCCAGTGATGATAGCCAGCTAGTGAGACAACTCAGACCTAGACGCAAGGTCACTCAGTCTTGAAAATGGCTCCGAAATGGGAGTCGAAACGTAGACAAGTAAATCTTTCTAGACGCGGATCAACCGGAAGTTCCAGCCAGCATATATATATATATATATATATATTTGTTCGGCTAGGCTTCCGCGGTTAGAAATGTGCTGGCTGGAACTTCCGAATGATCCGCGTCTGGAATGATTTCCTTGTCTACGTTTCGGCTCCTATTCTGGGGCCATTTTCAAGACTGAGTGACCTTGCGTCTAGGTCTGAGTTGTTTTACTAGCTGGCTATCATCACTAAAGATCGAGGATTGAAGGTTGGTGGGAAATATCCACCTACCTTCGAACACCCAAAGACACAATCCCTAATGACACCCAAGGAATATATGAAATACCATGCTATAACTGTCCCAGAACATACATCGGCCAGACCAACCGACGAGTGTCCTGTAGAGCATATAAACACGAACTAGCAGTTCGTAATTCTGACACAAACTCAGCATTATTTCAACATCATTTAGAAACAGGCCACTGTTAAATGATATGCATTTATATTTCAACTGGTTTTATTTCTGTTCAGTATCCGAGTATGCGAATCGAGAACCCACATAAAAAGTCTTACAAGAAATATAGATAAATGAAATAAACCAGAGGCGGATCTAGAACTTACATGACATTCCCCGTGTTGGAAAGAACTTGTCAACACCTACAATAATAATCATAACTAAAGTCTAAATAAAAAACCTTTCACATTTCACATCATGATATCATTCATAGCGCAGTCTATCGGGCAATTTTACAATTCTACCTGATTTAGTGGTAGTCGGAACATGAATAACATCATCATCATGCTCTTCTTCTCCCTCGCCGTAATGGTTTCCACATTCAACAAATGTTTCTGTATCAGAATCACTATCAGTAGTAATATCATTATGAGACACAGTTTTGTTAATGAATTTACTATTTCTTGCCAGAACACTGCCAGTTTTCAATTTCACATTGTATGATCTAGGTCTATTGCAGCTTTTTGATTGTATTATTCCTTCTTGCCAAATTTTATCTGATAATTCAGGTTTTATTAAAACTCTCTCATTATTTTCGAAATTCTGTATCTCATTTCTACTGTTCCTGTCATAAAAATATTTTTGTTTATTTTGGCGCATGTGCAATCTATCCTTTATAGCAGCATAATTATCAGTTTCTGGTGTTAGTAGTGAGTTTTCGATTGGTAATATGTCTCGCAATCGCCTGGACATGAGAAGTTTAGCTGGGGATTCAATATTATTTTCAATTGGCATATTTCTGTAACTTAATAATGTTAAATACAAATCTTTATTTTCATGTTTCGACTTACGAAGCATATTTTTCAGAGTCTGTACATGTCTTTCAACAAGACCATTTGACTGTGCATATAGAGGGCTAGTCATTATATGTGAAAACTGCCAGGATTCTGCAAATTTTTTGAAGTAATAACTATTGAATTGAGGACCTCCGTCACTAATAACAGTTGAGGGAATTCCATGCCTAGCGAATATTGATTTTAATTGTACAATAACCTGATTGGAAGAAGTCGAATCTTCCAATTTTGCTAGTTCAATGTACTTAGAAAAATAATCAACTACTAATAGATAAACATCAGTTTCCAAGTGAAATAAGTCACAAGCAACCTTTTCCCAAGGTTTTTCCGGCACTGGATGAGGCAACATTGGCACTTTCGGTTTATTTTTCTGAAAAATGTTGCACGTTGGACATTTAGAAATGAAGTCATCTATATTTTGAGTCATGAACGGCCAGAAAAAACACTCTCTAGCCCTATTTTTGCACTTACTGACACCCATATGACTATAATGTAATTTACACAATATGTCTTTTCTCAGTTTCTCAGGAATAATTAATTTTTTTTCTTTATATAATAAACCATCGGCTTCTGTGATATCATCTTTGAATTTATAATATATTTTCACTGCTGGATGGGTTTGTTTGATATTTTTAGGCCATCCATTTTTGATGTAGTCTGTTAAAATTTGCATTTCTTTATCTTGGGAAGTAACAAGTTTCAATTCTTTTATTTTATCATCAGATGCATTCAGATTCAATCGTAGTAAACAAACCTGAGTTTCTGTCTCCTCTTCTATGTCATTTTCTTCCACATTTTCCTGAATATATGCCCTAGATAAAGTGTCTGCAATCACTAAGTCTTTTCCTGGTTTGTGAACAAAATTTATGTCATATCTTTGCAACCTTAAAAACATTCTTTGTAGTCGAGGTGGACATGCATGAAGAGGTTTTTTGAAAAGTTGAACAAGAGCTTTGTGATCGGTCTCAAAAGTAATACTTTTTCCAAATATAAATTGATGAAATCTTTCACATGAGAATACCGAAGCATACAGCTCTTTTTCGATTTGGGCCCAGTTTTTTTGTGCATCAGATAGTGATTTCGAAGCGTACATGCACGGCAAACCATTTTGCATCAAAACGGCTCCGACTCCACTTTTTGAGGAGTCAGCTGATATTGTGATAGGCTTTTCAGGGTCATAATACTGCAAAACAGGACGACTAATCAAATATGATTTCAACATTTCAATTGCATTTTGATGTCGAGTTTCCCAAGACCAAGCAATGTTTTTTTTTAAGTAACTCTCTCAAGGGAGCTGTTATAGTCGATAAGTTTTTAATGAATTTGCCAACATAAGTAACTAATCCTAAAAACCGTTGTAAATCCTCTTTATTTTTAGGAGGAGGCATTTCTGATATTGCTTTTATTTTGGAGTTATCAGCTGTGAAACCTGCCTGGGAAATTTTATGACCCATATACATGATTTCTTCTACACAAATTTTAGATTTATTTTTATTGAATTTTATGTTATGTTCTCTAGCAATTTTCAATACTGCCTTCAACCTTTCGTCATGTTCTTTTTTATTTGTTCCCCAGATCAACAAATCGTCTACATAAATTTCCACACCAGCAATATTGAAAATTTCTTTGAATTTTTTATGAAAAACTTCGGGTGCGCAAGAAATCCCAAACGGCAATCGCAAAAATTTATACCGACCAAATGGGGTTGCAAAAGTACACAAATCTGAGCTATGTTCATCTAGTTTGATTTGCCAGAACCCAGACATCGCATCCAGTGCCGAAAAATATCTAGCTCCCTTAAGTTTTGAGGTAATTTCCTCAAGAGTAGGAAGTGGAAAATGCTCTCTGCGAATGTTTTTATTAAGGTCTTTGGGGTCCAGACATATTCTCAAAGACATATCTTTTTTCAAAACTAAGACGATGGAATTCACCCAATCTGTTGGATAATCTACTTTACATATTATGTTTTCATTTTCCAAGTTCTGCAAGCAATCTTTGAATTTCTCAACCAAATGAAAAGGAATTTTTCGAGCAGCATGAACAACCGGTATAGCAGATTCTTTCAAATGAATATGAAAAACACCTTTTATACACCCAATTCCTTCAAACACGTCATAATATTTCTGTAACAAGTCTGTATTGCTAATTCCATCAATTTTTTTTTAACATTCAATTTACAACAAGTATCTAATCCTAATATTGCAGGAGAATCTACATCTACATTAACAAATGGAAGAAAATACTGAATATTTTTGTATCGACATCCCAACTGACACTCTCCGAGAACCGGTATAGATTCATTTGAGTAATTTGTGAGCCTAATACTTGTTTTTCTCAGTGCCTCTCTATCGACTTTCAAATTTTCAAGCATTTTTGAACTTATAACATTGGCCATTGCGCCGGTATCTAATTTAAATTCAACATTTTCAGATTCATTTACCCACATCCGTATTTTCCATTCTTTTTCATTTTCATTAACTGAATTATTATATAGCATACCAATGAATACATTATTATCGTTATGATTGTCAGAAATCACATCAAATCCATGATCATCTTCAGTATTATATACCATATGTATACCTCGATTATTTCTACACATTTTACTGAAGTGATTGAAACCCGCACAAAATGTACACTGCTTACCGAATGCTGGACATTTTCTTACTTGATGCGTCATACCACATTTGTAACATCTATAATGATTAGAAGTTGCTGCCAAGGTAGTATTACTCCTACTGGAGCTGCTGGAAACAGCTGTGCCTATTCCATTATCTGGATAATGATGTGGATGCGGTTGAATTCTACCCATACCTGTTTTTCTGGACCTGAAGCTTGTTTTTGCACTGGTGCCCACTGCAAGCACTTCCTTCACCTCGTTGGATATCTCATGAGCTTGCTTTTTTGACTCCTCCACAGCTAAACAAATGCGTTCCGCTTTTTTCAACGTCATATCAGGATCCTCTAACAGCCTTTCCCTCAAAGAATCATTATTTAATCCGATAATGAGTACACTACACACTAGTGATGATTCCAAATCACCGAAAACACAATTTTTCACTTTATTTTTTAGTTCTGTCAAATAATGTTGTATTGTTTCGCCCTCGACCTGTTTTCTTGTTAGAAATCTGTGTCTTTCAAACACCAAATTCGTTTTGGGCTTGAAAAACTTTTCAAATTCACTGATCAATGGAGCGATCTTATCTTGATCTTCGTCTTCTATTTTGAAGGTGTTGAAAATACGGATTCCTTCATCACCGATATACTGCAAAAGCTGAGCACATTGGATTGCTTCTGACTTTATGTCTACTTCTGTGGCCTTCAAGTAGTTTTTGAACTTTTGTATCCAAAATTGCCAGTTTTGTGATACATCACCGGACATATCCAATGGTGAAATCGCCCTGAAGTCCGACATATTAATTGATCGAATTGAATATTACACTAAATTCAGTACTTCTTCACTGATTCAAATTTAAATTCGCAGCGCCATGTTAAATGATATGCATTTATATTTCAACTGGTTTTATTTCTGTTCAGTATCCGAGTATGCGAATCGAGAACCCACATAAAAAGTCTTACAAGAAATATAGATAAATGAAATAAACCAGAGGCGGATCTAGAACTTACATGACAGCCACAAAATGGATTTCAAAAACATCAAAGCCGTTGTTACAGCCAAAACCCTCCAAAGCAGAGTTACCCGTGAAGTCATTGAAATCGAAAATGGCTCCGAAATGGGAGCCGAAACGTAGACAAGAAAATCATTCCAGACGCGGATCAACCGGAAGTTCCAGCCAGCATATAAATATATATATATATATATATATATATATATATATATATATATATATATATATATATATATATATATATATATATCGGTTGATCCGCGTGATCCGCGTCTGGAATGATTTTCTTGTCTACGTATCAATACAATATATAAAAGTGATATTACCAAATCCTCTGTTAATAATTTCTCCCGGCAGCGACGTTCACGTGCGCCAATCAAACCTTTCACTTTTCAAAGGGTTCACTCCCTCCCAACTCAGTTGGTCAGCAATCGAGCTCCAATCACCAGGATAGGATTCAAATAGCGCCCTTTCTTGAGTTCTCAATGATCAAATACCAATTGAAAGAGAATCCTGTTACTTGAAATAAAATGAAGGTCTCTGTTAAACTCGTAATCAACCAACAAATGATGACAAACGAAATGGAGAGCCTATCTCCAGCAAAAAACTAACTTGCAGCTAGATCTTAACTGAGGTGACAATTTTGAAAATTTATGAAAAAGATTTGATGAATCAAAGAAAAGTTCGATGCACTGGAGTTGAAATTTTCACCACTTCTTGATTATTTCTGCTCCAATGTGTATTCAGGAACTGGAACAGCAATTTGTACTCTTAGATTCTGGTGATTTTTTCCTTTGGCTTTGTATCCTTCAAATATATACTTCGTTTTGGAATTCTTACTTCTTCAGCTTACTATCGTGGTCTGGACCTTCTTGTACTTGCGCCGTGGGCTTACTTTCAAATATTTTTGTTCAATTACTCAATTTTCAATTTAGATTTTACAACACGTCTTGTCTGGAAAATTTCTATTTCTGCTCTAACTTATAACTATTCACAAAAATGTCTGATTCCTCTATTTCTTATTTCAAAAAACTTCAACTTGATACTTGACATTTCTTTCTGTCATTCAATTTTGATGTGGCCAAAAAACGTATACAGTATGTTAATTTTGTTAATGAATGATTTCTGAAATGTAATTTTGAAAAATAGGTATGAAATTATAATTTTGAAAATTTCTAGATTGGGCACAGTTTGACTCTTTACTGGACATTGGTCGAACCAGACCGCCATTCTACCGTACTGAGAAAAAACTGATCCAATTGGAAAATTGTGCTTTGCCACGCACAAACAACACAGCCAAACCAAATCAATAACAGGAATTTCTATAATATATTGATCAATGATCTTTCCTATTCACTCCATATTGATATCATAACAATTTCCCAAAATTTATATTAAAAATTTTGATACCCTGTTAGCAAAATTTGAATATCAATTTTATGATTTCTTGATTTAACTTACATTATTTCCTTTATTTGATATGACATCTCATCAGACATCACTAAAAATCACTAAAAACAACCAACTCCCTCGGAAGACATCTTGACTTAGTGATCAGTGATATGCTCCTTGAAATCAATAGGGAAACTCTCACTTCAAGAAGGCTAACTTCCAAGAACTCTATCAACACTTACTCCTTATTGACTGGTCCTTCTTGGATCACATAGCAGATATAGATGAAATATGAAATGAGTTTTATGATATGTTATATAGAATTCTTGATATGTATGTCCCCTGGTATAGAAACACGAAGAGAAAGTTTCCCTGTTGGTACACTCAGGACATTATTTACTGTCTGAAATTGAAAACTTATCATTTATCGCGCTATAAAAAACTTGTAACGGCACATTTTTCCGCGATTTTTCTCGAATTAAAAGTTACATCAAAAACCAAGTAAAAGTAGCTGTTGAATCAAATATTCGCAATGACCCCAAAAGTTTCTGGAATTTTTCAACGCAAAAAAGGAACCTCCAGAATACCTAATCGATTATTTATGGAAGACACCGTCCTAGACGCTCCCCAAGACATAGTCAACGGATTTGCCGCATTCTTCAACAGTGTTTTCTCCCAACATGCAAACTCTGTTTTCAACGCTGATACCATATCAGGACAAAATATCTCCATAATACCTTTTACACAGGAACAGGTGATACTTTCGTTTAGGAAATCACCCAATGAATTGACTTCTGGTTATGATCTCATTCCCACAAGTCAAACCCCTGATTTCTGTAAACTAGCATGGATTCCTAGCAAAAAAGTCCACTGTATCAAATCTCTGCACTATTAAACAGTTTTTGTCAGAAGTAATGGACGAAAAAGGGCAGGTTGAAGTCATTTACACAGATTTTGCAAAGGCTTTCGACATAATTGATCATTCCATCTTACTAGAGAAAATAGTTCGAATGGGTTCCAATCATTCGCTAACGCAACTTCTACGTTCTGATTTGGATCAGAGAACCAATGTTGTTTACTATAATGGTTTTTCATCCACACCTTATTCATCACCATCCGGTGTGCCACAAGGCTCCAACTTAGGACCCCTGCTTTTTCTCATTTTTATAAATGATATCACCTCTGAGCTTACGTGTGGCAACTTACTTTTTGCAGACGACTTGAATATCTTTTCATCTATCTCAAGTTTAGAGAGTTGCTCTTACCTTCAGTCTCAATTGGATCTGATCGAAAACTGGTGTCAAGTCAATAAATTGAGGATGAATGTTAAAAAATTCAAAGTTTCCTCTTATACACGAAATGCCAATGATATTGAGTTCTCTTATACATTTGAAGATGAAATACTCCTTCGTGACGACACCGTCAAAGATCTAGGGGTCGTGTTCGACAACAGGTTGACATTTGTTGGCCACACCAATACCGTTGCAGCATCGGCTAGAAAAGCCCTTGGATTTGTTCTGCGCAACTGTAAGTAATTCACCAATATTAGCGCCTTAACCACACTTTATACATCTCTCGTTCGTTCTGAGTTAGAGTATGCTACCTTGGTTCGATATCCTCTTTATAATGTACATAAAGTGACCTTGGAAAATGTGCGAAGGCGTTTCCTGAAGTTCCTTGCATTCAAATATGATGGTGTGTATCCTGCTAGAGGAAGTGATCATTCCACATTACTCCTAGAATTCGGTTTACCTTCCTTAGAACAGCGAAGAATTTCATCAAGTATAATTATGTTATACAAAATTTTGACTGGTATTATTGATGCACCTTTGTTACTACAACTAATCAATTTAAATGTACTTCAAGCTAATACACGCAGTCATACTACTTTCTATACTCCTTTTACTAGATCCAACCTATATAAATATTCCCCTCAGTGACTTGTTATGTGGATCTATCAATCGATAACTATTTTTAGCTTCTTCATTATCCACCTCGTATGGTCCCTCAAGTGGTAATTGAGGTTTCGCACATCTTCCCAATTTCCTATTTGGTACTCCCAAAGCTTTCACAATTACTAATTCCCCCTTCTTGAATTTCATTCTTTTTGTGCCCCTCTTATTCTCTCTTAATGTATTTTCTAGCATTTCTCAAAATTCTCACATTCATTCTTTCTATCACATCATTCAAATTTCTATGTTCACTCATCCACTCTCTCTCAGACATTCTTCCAGTCATGTCATATGTTGGACATTCTCCTGTTATCGTACTAATTTTTTATCCCATTCTCTATGGTTTTCTTGTGAAGTTATTCTCAAATACTTAATCACCTCTCTTATGTATCTTTCAGTTGGTTTTGCTGCAGGATGTCTAATACTTGTGAAATGTAAATTTATTCTCAATTTCTGGTTGAACTCTCTCATATTGTCATTGTTGAAATATGTCGCATTGTCATGAATTATCTTTTCTGGTTTGCCTATTTCGACTATGAATTTTGTCAAGAATTTTCTTACTGTTTTGGAATTGGTTTGCTTTGTTGGATATAATTTGATGAATTTTGAAAAGTGATCTACTATTACAAAAATATGTTCGTTATTTTGATAACTGGATATCAAATTGCTCACAAAGTCTATTGATATGATTTGCAATGGTCTATTGGTAATGATACTTTTTGGTTCGTTTCGATTGACTCTGTTTTTGTATTTTCCCAACTGACATGTGTGGCATTTGTTTATGATATTTTTCGTTATTTCTGTATCTTTACTGCTCATATAATTTTCTCTGAATATCATCCAAGTTTTCCTCATTCCAATATGCAAATATTTTTCATGAACGAAACTTATCAAATTTTCAGCTTTTGTTACTACATATAATTCATCCTCATTTATGATTTTGATGACTGTCCCATTCCCTTCTATTGTTCCATTTTTTGCCTTGTCTGTTAATTGATTATTATCTTGTAATACTGTATCTAAACAAAATAACCCTGTATCATTCCTGAAAATATTTACCCCAATTTTGACTTGTCTTGGACCATTAGATTTATTTGTTTTCATTCTAGTAATGGACTCTGTTATTATATTTTGTTTTCCTGGAATGTGTCGAATTTCAAATTTATACTCCTGAAGTAATAATGCCCATCTATGTACTCTGTTGCTTGCATACTTACAGTTTACAACAGACATAAGTGCCTCATGATCAGTTTCGATGTAAAATTTTGCTCCTAATAATTAAAATCTGAATTTTGTTATGCAAAAGATATACTGGCTAATTCTAATTCTGTGACACTTCAGTTTCGTTAGTGCTTTTTGGTGACTCGTGATATGAATGATATTGGAATTTCTTTTCCCTGCTGAATTTGATTCAACACCCCTGCAAATCTCTGCATGGAAGAGTCTGTTCTTAAAATGAAAGGTAAACTGTAATCAGGATGGAATATTTTTAAATTTTGAATGAATATGTCCTTCAATTCCAAAAATGCTTTTTCTTGTTCAATTCCCCATTTCCATTTTACATTCTTTTTTAACAACTCAATCAGAGGTATTTCTTTTCTACTTAGGTCAGGAATTAGTCTTTTGAAAATAATTCAATATGCCAAAAATCCTCTCAAAGTTCTCAGATTGTTTGGCCTTATGTATTCCCTTATTGTTTTTATTCTATCAAGACCCATTTCTAATCCTTTTTCATTGATTTTATATCCCAAATATTTCGTTTCCTTTTGGAAAAACTCACACTTGCCAATGTTTATTTTCAAACCTGCCATCAAGTACTTCAAATATTTTATTCAAATGTTCTTCAGGTTCTGTTTCATCTTTTGAATATATTGAAATTGAATCAATGTAATGTAATGCAAACTCTTCATATTTGTCTAATATTCTATGTAATACTCTTTCAAGTTCTGGACATGATGATTGCAAACCATATGGAACAACGCAAAATCTATAAACTACCCCTTCTATACAAAAACTTGTATAATTCCTGGAATTCTCATGCAACGGTATTACCCAAAAACTATGCTTTAAATCAATTTTAGAAAAAATTTTAGTCTCTGTGATTTTGCCAAAAATATTTTCAATGGGCAAAGGAGATTCGTATTGTGGAATAGTAATTTTGTAAAGCTCTCTTGCATCTGAACATAATCTCAGTTCCCCATTTCTCTTCACAACTACTACTATTGGATTGTTATAATTACTAGTACTCCTTTCTATTATT
Organism: Zygogramma bicolorata; assembly: GCA_032362365.1. Classification (NCBI taxonomy): domain Eukaryota; kingdom Metazoa; phylum Arthropoda; class Insecta; order Coleoptera; family Chrysomelidae; genus Zygogramma; species Zygogramma bicolorata. The sequence continues at coordinate 22,744 of JAVJAQ010003503.1, forward strand.
CCTCGTTTCAACATTTCATTCAACCCTTTTTTCACTTGATCTCGATATTTATATGAAATTGGATAATTTTTTTATCTGAATTTTTCTGTTTCTTCGACTTCGACTTTCATATTTCAATTCATATTTCTTCTCATTTATATCATTATTTTCATTTCTCACATACATTCTTCTCATACATAAAATATTTTTCTTTATATTTTCATCTTGATTTTTCTTAGAAAATTCAAATATTTTATCATCCATTTCAATATTTTTTCTTCATAATTCATTTTTGCTTCCATTTTTTTTCAATTGATCAGTACCTATTATTATATCAAATTCCATATCCTTAACTACCAGTGATTGTAATTCAATGTTTTTTTTTCTATCTCCACATTTATTTGTACATATTGATTTGTTTCTGCTAATTTTTTACTATTGATCCCGATTAAATTTGTTTTCGGCATTTTTACCATTATGTTGCTTTTTCCAGCTTCTCATATGGTTTTTCTAATAAATATTCTATTACTCATTTTCATTGATTATGGCATGCATATCATCTTGCTTGTCCTCTCACAACGAATGAATTTGAGCCTCGGTTTGTTTCCTGATGGGACTAGCTTGTCTCGTAGTATTGAAATTTATCTGTCTTACTTGCTCTTCTTCTCATTTCTATCGTCTTTGCCCTTGGATTCGATCATTTTGCCTATTATTAGTGTTGGTGTTATTGAATTTTGGCCTATTATTTGAATAATTATAAATATTATTGTTTGGCCTATTATATGTATAATAGTTTTGATTGTAATTTGGCCTATTGTAATTTTGATCTGTCCTTTTATATTCATTATTAAATCTATGATTTCCATTACTATATTGTGAATAATTTTGAAATTGTATGTTCCTACGTGTCGGTCTGTTTGTCTGTTGAAAATGGCAAAATTTTCGGAAATTTTGACTTTGCTGAAAATTTTCTCTATTTCTGTAGGACAGTGTTCTTTCAAGCCTCAGTAGATATTCACTCAAACGTTCTATGGTCTTGATCTCGTGCATACTTATAATTTCAAAAATTTCTTGCCTGAAGTGCCTACTTATGTTTCCCACAATTTCTTCTTCTTTCATTATCGGGTTAATATTCAACCATTGCAAACAATTGGATAGCATAGTTATAATTTGTACTTCTTTTTTCATCAAATTTTTCAAATTGTAATTTGTCCCTTACTAATAGTTTGTTACGCTCTTTCTACGCTCCTGTCACTTTGCCGCCCTGGTCAGGTTCTTCTCGGGCGTCACCTTCTGTTTAAAGTGTGAAGGACACTGCCCCGAGCAGCTTCAGTGGAGTAAAATAATTCCAGGGTCAAAATATGTTGAATATTTCAATACGTAATTTACGTCCTGGTATTTAACTGCTAGGTAAGGAGTTTATCGAAGTATTTTCGAACAAATTTATAATTCATTATCAACTCAAACGACAGGTTCAACAAATATCGTGCAAGCACACAGTCAAAGCGGGCAAAGCAAAAGAAAGCAAGCGGGGCTTACAGAAAGTCAAAGCTATGATCTAAGCGATATATTACAGTGTTAAACGGCAAGCTCTACGGTATCGGTTAAAGCTCTGTCTACGGTGGTACGACCCTCAACCAATAAAATATCAATTCTTACGACTTCTCAGTCCCAACTTTTGAATCTATTCAATAGAGTAATTTTTAATGATGGACTAGAGCTTTCCGTCACCCGAGTTGTTCACAACAGGTCCAGAAAACTCCCCTCAAGGCTTCTGCTCTCAACACCCGAGTTATTCGCAACAGGTGTTGAAACTCAGAGCACTCAAAAAAAAAACGGTAATATTAAGTACAAGCTTTCCGATTCCCGAGTTATCCACAACAGGCCCCGAAAAGCGTTCCTTACGGCTATTGACCTCAACACCCGAGTTATTCACAACAGGCGTTGAAAATCAAAATGTTCAACAAAATAATTACGGAAATTCCCAAAATATAAATGGGGGTACAAGTTCTTCGATACCCGAGTTATTCACAACGGATACAAAAAAAACACTCCTCAGGATTTTGCTCTCAACACCCGAGTTTTCACAACAGGTGATGCGAAACGCTTCACCCTCTATAGACCAAGAGCCCGTGTCACTATTTTTGGTAGTGATAAGTTTACGGCCATCGACCACTGAAACTTGTATTATCGATGTCGACGATGCTACAGAGATTCTCGCCATACATGATTTCCGGGGCGAAGTTAGGGTAGGGGGCTGACCGATCTGTATAAAAAAAGTGAGCAAAATTAGTCGTAAGTTTACGACTGAGAACATTGGGAAAGCAAATATTTCAGGAAAATAATCCGACGCTCGCTTATTGTCAGTCGCCTACATCGTGGCGTTCACCCGCTACAACCCTCGAAATATGTATAAAAAAAACAACAACAAAGAAAAACCAGTTTACAACTGACAATTGGGCAGATCTTACCATTAGCATTTTAATGACTCAAATTTCGCAGGCCAGCCTTATTCAATGGGGCGGAAGGGCGCTCGGTCCACCTGTTTCGGAAGAATTTCTAAGTTATTTTTCATGATAAGCTTACGACTGATTCCTTCACAATAATGTTCAATTCCAACTGTCCAATTGAAAAATGCAATCAACAGTCATCAAACAAGGGGTGCAAATATTGCCGTTCGTAAAAACAAGTTCCTGGGATAGCGCTCTATAAAGCTTGGCTACATTTTTATCATAAAAATCATATGTTTGTGACTGACAATCAAACATTTAGGTACCACATGAGTACGTGAATATGAAAACACCTTTCTCAGCTGTTTATTGTATGGATAAAGCTCACTTGGTAGCTAAACTGACAAGTTTCTTGCAATTGCGAAGTGCAGATATAATATGACAATTATTGAAACATCGGCCCTAAATTTTTCAATACAGTAATTTGACGACTGACACTTCGAAACATACCTGGAGTGAACTCTGCTGGATCGATCAATTCACGTGTCAGTCATCTCATGTATCGGTGAAATGTTGTCAGTCAACAAATGCAGCGTCGCGCACTAATCATGATTAGTATAGATGTATTTTTTGAATGACTATAATAGTTATTAGTCAAAAGCATTGGTATCTCTCTAGCTGTGATTTTCATTTATATTTTTTGACTTTGCATTTCAAGAATAAATATAGGTGTTTCAGTTCATGATTCGTTTTTTTCCCAAACCAAATTGGAACTCCAGTACGACCCTGTTGCCGACATCTAAGTTTACCGTCACAAAATAATAACTATCTGTATCACTGTACTTCATTCTCCACATTAAATTTCCACAGGAATTTAATCGTGTTTTACCATATAGTGTCATAACATATAGATATGGCAGATTCCTCACTTCAAAATACAACAATTTGACACAAATTGCTCATATAAAATGTTGCTAATGAGGGTGATAAAGTTCAAATTTAGATATTTTTTTTTAATTCCAACGGTTTTGGATATTAATGAAATTATAATCTGGGAAATTTGTGGTATAAATGTACGCTTCAGTTTTTTGTTGTGAGCGCTATTCAGTTGTTATCAATTTTTTTTTTCATTCGATATCGTTACTTCTGATGATTTAATCAAGCATTATTTTGGTTTTATTCGTGCGAGATCTTTTTCGAATCGATTTTACATGAAAGTGATTCACCCTATCCAAATTGAACAAGAATACATTTTTGTGTAGAAAACTGTAGAATTCAATAATCTGAGATCGAAACCTCAAAAAAATACATGCGAAAAAAGTTGGGGTTTGACCCACCCCTGAATGGAATCTTGAAAGGAATGTTGATACTTTTCATCCATGATAAAAAGGATTATCAACTAGTAATTTGATTTTTTTGTAAAATACCGTTTCTGAGATTTCAGATTAAAACCATCCCGAAAGTTGCACATTCAAATGGCTCATTTAGGTAGAATTAACAAATTGGGCCTTCATCTTGGGCACGCCTTTAAATGGCCATAGCTCCCTAAGGAAGTATTTCTGGACACATGTTTGTGTATGAACTTTCTCAACTCTTCCTGTACTTGAAATGTATCTATGTAATTTCAGGACACCCTTTATACATATATACAATGCTTGAAGCGCATTTCCACTGAAATGACGCATGTTTTCAATTTTTATCGGGCCTTTGCCACACTTTACATGATTATAGGTGACAGGTACCTGATGAAGGTGGTACAACTAACGTCGTGTGAATTTTTTGAGCATAAACTTATAATATTGAAGTATACCTGAATATTTTTGCACCTTTTCAAGGGCCCAGTTTCTTTTTGCCTCGTGGTACGTGACTGACGGTAATAGATTCTCGATTTATGCATAATAGATTACTTGCCCCTAAATTTTGAAAGGTAAGCTTATCATAAAAAATTACTCAAAAATTCTTCCGAAACAGGTGGGCCCAGCGCCCTTCCGCCCCATTGAATAAGGCTGGCCTGCGAAATTTGTGTCATTAAAAGGCTAATGGTGAGATCTGCCCCACTGTCAGTTGTAAACTGGTTTTTCTTCGTTGTTGTTTTTTTTATACATATTTCGAGGGTTGTAGCGGGTAAACGCCACGATGTAGGCGACTGACAATAAGCGAGCGTCGGATTATTTTCCTGAAATCTTTGCTTTCCCAATGTTCTCAGTCGTAAACTTACGACTAATTTTGCTCACTTTTTTTATACAGATCGGTCAGCCCCCTACCCTAACTTCGCCCAGGAAATCATGTATGGCGAGAATCTCTGTAGCATCGTCGACATCGATAATACAAGTTTCAGTGGTCGATGGGCGTAAACTTATCACTACCAAAAATAGTGACACGGGCTCTTGGTCTACTACCGGTCCTTATATGTTCAGATATGCAAAACTAAATCAGAACTGAGCGTCTTAAATAAAAATAACAAAAAACTACCTTGGTCGAAAGTCTACCTGGTTCACTCTTACCACCCACTTACAAGAAGTTACCCGTACGGTCTTGACTGAGCGGTTGGCTGGCGGAACGTTTCTTTGCTTGCCACTTATTGACCGCGACTGCAGAACTGCTGCTGAGACGATTCAAATTTCCGTTTTCGTAGTCCTCCGTTACAGTCACGATATCTAAGCGTAAGTGGTTCCCTCTGGCGATACTACTAACTCACTACTCGGGTCGCAGATGTCTGGTGTTGTCGGAGATCCCGAGATTCCAGTGTCGTGCGCGATAATTTTTTGTAGGTGATAAGAGTAAACCGAGAGTGCTTTATCTATTGAAAATTGGTGACTTCGTCACACACCCTTCCCACTTCGGAAAAAAAAAGAATTTTACTAACATACATCTTTTTTTTACCTTAATGAACTGAACGGATTACCTATCACCTTACTTCAGGCGCCAGCCTCCTTCCCGGGTAGAAACCTTTATTTGGAGGTTCTTGTACACCCGTTACAAAACAAAACAAAACTAAGGTTGGAAAAAGAAACCCAATATAAACATAAGTTCCAAGAACACACAAAAAATAGGATTGCTTCCACGATGAATCAATCAATGGCGGCCAGAGTGGGTACATCCACAGGCGGAACAGGTAACATGCATTTCGGGGCTCGGACATCCACATCTAAGGCAGGGGGGTTACTCTTTTTTGGTCCATGACAGGAACAATCCCGGGACATGGCACCTACTAAACCGCATCTGGAGCAGCATGGAATTGATCGTTTCTGGCGGCATTCCTGTCGGGAATGTCCAGGTTGCCCACATCTCCAACACAGCTGTTTCTCTACCGGAAGATATACCGGGATCGGGTTGGACGGGGATCAGAAAGCATCATTGAATGGATCCTCTTCTGGATGTTCCGAAAAATAGGGATGTGTAGGGCTGTGGGGTCCGGCGGTAGGAGAAGATGTGCTGACGTCCGCTTTAGGTGGGGCCGATGACTCTTGTCTCGAGTTTGGCTCAACGGTATCCATACTTGGATCTGTAGGAGCAGCTTCTGTTGGGACGGACTCGAAGGGTTCGGCTCCCTGTATCGAGTCAATATTCGGAACTATTTCAAAAGACTCATCGGTGTCCTGCATGGCATCCAATAATTCGGCAACAATATCATCCATCGGACGGGGGGATTGATCGGATTCCAATTCTAATTCCAGAATGTCCATTGCAGAGTAAAAAAAATATCTTCCACCTATGGTACAGAAGTAAAATTAGAATAACGAATGAAACACATTAGTAACGGAAATATGTATATTCTGTAAGGGAGATTTAAATCAAACATGTGTATAAACAAAAAAATAAATAAATAAAAAGCAATTCATGTAATTATATAGTCGGATTAGGAAGGAACAAAAAACTATTCAGGAAAGCCACACGCGGATACTTCTCCCTTGAGAATTTCGAACACGGTATCGGATTCGGTCCGACACATAGTCCGACGGTCGGAGAGATCGAAGGGCTTGAGTGAGATCCTCACTCCACTCTTCCCGGGAAGGACACGCCAAGAAGGCGTCATACAGCCTGTCAGCTGTCCATAGAACCCCTGCTTCCTGAATTTCTACTGACATCGGTACGGCCGGTGTGGGGGGACGGTTCTGCGGCGGTCGATACTGAGAGGGGCTCACTGTTGCACTGAATGTTCGTGGCTGGGTTGGGGGGTAGAGGATTGGGAGGCAGAGGAATGTCCCTCGCATCAATAGATATGCTGGATGGGATTGACGAACGGCGGGCTTGAACCTCTACAGGGCTGGGACGGGGTCGGTTGACGCACAGGAGGTCCTATCACCCTTGCTTTCGGCCGACGGGAGGCTAAGTCTTTGGCCAAGACCCGGCAAGCCCTCATGAGCGTCCCCATCTTCTTCTTTTTGGCTCTCTGTCTTTGGTGGGACAGCACGGAGTTTTTGGCGGAGATGTACCAACAGGGGATTCTCCTGGGAGACGTTTCGACATTGTCTGTAATAGAGGGGTTTATAAAAAAAAATCCCTATTCAACATAGGCAGGACGTGGATCTTTAACATGAACCCGCAGTAGCTGTTTGCCGGTATTACTTTTCAGATTATATACTACTGGAGAAATAACTTTTGTCACTGTATACGGTCCGGAATATTTCGGAGCTAATTTTGCGGCGAAGTTTTTCTCGGCGGACGAGAGGGCATGTTCCTTTTTCATAACTAGATCTCCAACATGAGATCTCCATTCTCGGCGTCGTAGATTGTATTGTCGACTCTGGGTTGCAAAAGCTCGGGCGAGATACAATCAGACTAATTTAAACGTATCTTGCAGTCTCTTCATTCGGTCCGTATATTCGTTAAGACTTTCCTTTGAACTTACTGGATCCCTTGTCTCTTCGGTGATTGGCACCACTTTTCGGTACACGGCTTTCAGGACCTCTAATTCTCTTCCATAATTCAGAAATGCAGGGGAGTATCCGGTAGTACTGTGTCGGGTGGTGTTGATAGCGAACACTAGATCCGGAAGATGTACGTCCCATTTTCTGTGATCCTGATCACAGAATTGTGCTATCATCGTTTTCAGGGTCTTGTTGGTGCGTTCTACTGTACTGGCCTGCGGAGTGTACGGAGGGGTACGTCGATGCTGGATACCCAAATTTTGAAGTAATTCCTCGAATAGGTGTCCGGTGAACTTAGAGCCGTTATCACTGATAACGGTTGTTGGGCAGCCAAAACGGACGATGATTTCCTCGTAAAGCGCCTGTGTAACAGCTTTCGCGGTGGCTTTCCTAATCGGACGGCATTCTGCCCACTTCGTGAATCTGTCCTGGAATACTACCAGTAATTGTTTCCACGAGAGGACCGGGGCAACGGACCCACGATATCCGTGCCCACACATTCCCAAGGTCGGCAGTTTTTCGACGGTTGCATCAGTCCGGGAGGTTTCATCTGGGAATTTTTGTATTTCTGGCAAGAAGAGCATTCACGTACATATTTAGCTATATCTCTGTACATACCAGGCCAGTAGTAGCGGGCGGTTATACGTGCCACGGTCTTTGCAATTCCTAGATGTCCCGCAGTAGGTGTATCATGCATTTCCTGAAGGACTTGAGGTTGGACGGGTTTGGGCACACAAAATTTTCACGAATCCGCTAATTCTGGTTCCGTTAGGTCATTGGCCTCCCAGAAGTGTCGGTATAATCGGTCGTCGCGAATACAATAATCTGGGAAGGCCTCTCGGTTTTACGGACTTCTTCCTAACGTTTGTCGTACCATGAGCATTTACCGCTATCTTCCAGCGTGGAGACCTCTGGTGTGACGACTCCATTTCCTTCTACGGGCTCCCGTGACAAGGCGTCGGCTACCTTATTCAAACCTCCTCGACATGACTTGATTTCGAAGTCATACTGCTGCAAAGACATGCTCCACCTAGCTAGACGTCCAGTCGGGCTCTTGATCGAGTGGAGCCATCGCAGGGATTGGTGATCGGTGATCAGTAGGAAACGGTAGCCTTCCAGGTAGGGCCTCAGCTTCTCTATCCCCCAGACAATCGCTAAACACTCCTTCTCGGTTACTGAATAGGCTCGTTCGGTTAAAGTCAAAGAGCGACTAGCATAGGCGATGACCCGCTCACCATGTTCCGTATTTTGGGTCAACACTGCTCCTAAGCCATGGTCCAACGCATCGATCTGAAGGATGAACGGTCTGTTGAAGTCTGGACATGCTAATACCAGTGACTTGGTGAGACAATCCTTGAGTTGTTGAAAAGCTCTCTTTTGTTCTTCACCCCAGTGCCATCGACGTCCCTTTTTCAGCAGGCGATGCAACGGAGCAGCAAATTCTGAAAAACAGGGCACAAAGCGTCTCCACCAAGATGCTATGCCCAAGAAACGTCGTAGCCCACTGAGCTCCACAATACTGGCGACTTTCTTGGGGTCGGTACGAATTCCTTCGGATGTGATGAGGTGACCCAAATACTTCAACGACCTACGGCTGAACTGGCATTTTTCTAGGTTCAGCCGGAGATTGGCGGCTTTCAATCGTCTAAATACTTCCTTGAGGTTGGCAAGATGTTCCTCGAACGAACTTCCCAAGACGATAATATCATCCAGGTATGCAAAACAATATGGGTCCATTTCTGGTCCGATTATTTTATCCATCAGGCGTTGTAACGTTGCAGGAGCGGCATGCAAGCCGAACGGCATAATTCGGAACTGGAACAATCCACGGCCAGGTACGGTAAACGTCGTGATGGATTTACTGTCCTCGGATAAGGGGACTTGCCAATATCCTTGTCGCAAATCAATACTGGAGATGTATTGCGCCCGCCTGAGCTTGTAACAGTCATAATGACTTTTGGTGACGAAGTAGCTCTCGACACCTTTGTAGGACACCCGGTATTCAACAAACGCGATAAGCGAATTATTCACAGTTCTGGGGACTTTCGGTTCCTCTAAGAAACTAACTGACGAAAACAGGTGTGACGATATGCGCAAAGACCAGTTTAACGTTTAAATCGTTTTTTCAAAATAGAATTCGAAGAGAAGTTGGATTCACTCAAATAGGAAGCGAAAATGAATGAGACTTTCCGTCAAGTCTAAGTGCAGATATTTGTCGAAATATTTGAATCTCAAAAGGGCCTTTCTCAAAGAGAAGGTATGTTCAATTCAAGGCATAGTTTGTTCAAGTTTTGGTTTAGTATATTAGTTGCTAACGGGCATAACATTTCAGATCAAACGGCCCAGTTTGAATATTTGAATTTGGAGGCCGCCATTATAAATAAATGCCCTATTCAAATTCATAAGGCAGAATAGGAACTTTCCTTGAGAATGCTCTCACGACAGAAACCAACCACTAACATCTAGGACATTTTTGATTTGAGAAGAACCCTCAGAACTTCCAGGTCAGATCTACCCTTATTATTTTCCTTTTTGGGTTTCATTCAGTTCAACACCGCTCGTTACGCAAGTCCACGAGAGCTTCATTTTATTGCCAGTTTCCCCCGAAGTGTCAGAGGTTTTGCAGTTACATATTAACATTTCGTATTATTTTTCGTTTTTCATTCTATTCCCCAGTTCGTCTTTTCACTCTTATGAGTAGTGTCAAAACGGACCATAGCTATGAGAGGTGTCGAAGTCACCAAAATGTAATGCACTGTGTATTCAAACAGCAAGGTTGAGAAATCATTATATTCATTATTCACTTTTTAGAAATTGTAGAAAAGTTTCCTTAATTTCAACCCAATCAAAATTAAGTGGCGCCCAGTGAAATAACTGCCACAATCGAAATTATCAAAAGTTCGAACCCCCACCCAGCCACCAAACGAAGGAGCTATCAGCGCATTGCAACCTTACTTTTTCAAAATATTATATAAGAGTAGGTTATAAAAATTGACGCATATGTACCCTATTACATTGGCCATTGTGACTTGCGTAACAGAATTTTGGGATGTCATCCAGTAGTTCAAGAGTCAGAAGTATAAGTTATTTATATTAGATTCGACATTTTATTCGAAGTAAAGTTCACACTGCAAATTCTGAGCTCCTGATAATTTGAACCAAAAAGTAAAAGAGATAAAAAAAATTAACCTGAATGAATTGAAATAAAATAAAAGGTTCCTTTCGTTAATTTTTTTTTTGGTCATTCGATCGGTGATTCCAGAATATCTGTTTTTAGATATTATATTACATTATTTGTGTTTTGATTATAGTCCTATTTCCTATTTACGGGGAAGTGAAATGTTTAATTTGTTGAAAAAATAGATTCGAGTTCTCTTTACGAATGTTAGGGTTATATGGTGATGGCTTTCAAAAAAAATTATTGTGTCTAATACTTGAATTAGTATAAGGGTTGTGGGTTACCTTTTTGCCATACCTCAAAGGAGATTGCGTTTTGAGAGCCGCATGAGAAAAAAAAACAAAACGAAAAAACAACGCTTACTGTTTTTAATTTTTTTGTAGGAAAGTAGGTACTCGTGTTTATTTTATTCGCTGTTTGTCGAATAAACGTGAATTCGTCAATTTACACTGAAAAAAAAGCAATTTGAGACAATTTTTGCCAAAATGTCGGAGGATATGAAAGCGAACCACTTATTGGTGAACGAAATATCGTATGAACTGAGAATAAGAGGCATAGTCACAAATCGTGATGTTGCCGAAAAAAGAAAGATTTTAGGTCGCGCTTCTGCCAAGGAGAGGGAGAGGAATCTCGAAATAGAAGACATATAATGTGATTATGATACAGAAGTTACTGCAATAAACGATACTCTTGAGAATATCAGAACTCTAATCAGTGATTTCGAGGGACCCGCATCAGATAGCATGTTTTTATGTTTGCGTCCGCGATTGATACATATTACAGGGCGTGTCAAAAGACTCAAACTAGGGACCGATCCTACAGCTGAAAGAATCGATTTCAAAAATTAGGCTTTCGCTACTTGCCTTACTTTAGAAGCTGATCTTCATGATAAGATAATAACTCCAAATATTGTTTCAAATGCGGTCATGCCAAGTCCGACTGTTGTAACTATTCCAACACCAACATCCAAGCCAGTAGCCATTTATAAATGGGGAGTAACTTTCGATGGAATTTCAAAAAACTGTGGGGCTGAGTCATTTGTTGAAAGAGTTGAGGAATTGGCGGAAGCACAAAAAGTTACTAAACCTGAATTATTTGCCGCAGCGGTTGATCTTTTTTTGGGAAAGGGGTTAGATTGGTGGCGTTATGCAAAACCTTTGGTATCTGACTGGGACTCTTTAGTAAAAAAACCGAAAGCCGATTTCTTACCGCTAGACTATGATGAAAATATTTGGAAAATCATAAAAAACCGTAAGCAACATAATAATGAGTCTGTAACAATTTTCATTGCTGAAATGAAAAGTTATTTTCGCCGTTTGTCCAGCACTCCAGCAGAAACTACAAAAATAAATAAGATCAGAAACAACTTGATTTTTAAATTATATGAGAAGGTTGCTTTAGATGAATTTCAATCAGTGGCAGAGTTAGCTAAGGTATGTCAAAGGTGGGAAGAAGTTTTCGGATTACGCTCGAACGAGTCCAATATCGCGGCGTTAGAGGATACCCCAGTTGATAGTATAGAATCACTTGATAAACCACGTGCCAGAAATAATCAAGATGATCGCGAGCATCGTCGATGTAGTTGTAGGAATAACTGTAGTAGTAATCCTATTGTTGCAAATACCCCACAAACACCGCAATATGTCAACAATAGCTCTTTCAATAGACGAGATAGTTATAGCTTCAATTCAGCCAATCATGGAGGGAATTCATCCACCAGAAACCGTAATACAATTCATTCAGCATTTCCGCTAGGCCATAGTGTTGAAAATACACCACTTTCTCAATCAAAAATTAGACGTTGGAATTGCAATAAATTCAATCATACTTATAGGAATTGTACACAAAGAAAAATATTTTTTTTTACAAATGCGGAAAGCAATGAGTTTTATCCTCGGCACGCGATAGGTGTGCGGGAAACGATCAACGGAGGTGAATCAAACCAGCCGTGATCCACCTCGTTCTTATCTTCAGGCTAGGAGTCAGTATGAAAGTGAATATAATAAGTCACCGGAACAAATGCGAATTCTTAGGGAGGTGAAGTTATTTTATGAAAATAATTTTGTGTGTCTTTCGAAAACTGCGGTTGCCGGTTTTATTAAAAACAAATCATGATTACCGACCTTATGTCAAAGTGAGTTTATTTGATAAGGAGATAGTAGCTCTTTTAAGGTACGCGTCCATAGGTACGCATCGTACGTATCGTACGGATCGTACGAAACGGATTTTAGAATTATTAGTATAGTAAGTTATACATATGCGTCCACCGACCGGCAGCGGACGGATCGCACGTATCGGTCCGTCGGTAATGCCGATGAAATTTATTGAAGGGGCAACTTTTCCGACTGGTGCGGATGACTTCATGCGGATTGCCGATAAGTGGACGCATGTCACAATAGGTAGTCACTGGTCGCCTCACAGATCATTTGAATTTTGTTACATTTCGACACTAAGTACACACACGTGCTTTAATTATATTTGTTTTTACGCATATCATGGAGCAAATCAGTGAATAGTGTATGATATTCTCCAAATTGTGATCTTTTTTTGAATATGTCATGTATCCACAATCTATGTCTTCTCTTATTTACCCTCCTTTCTTCTTCATCTGATAACAAAGCAATATTGACAAGTTCTTCATCACTTTCCATGATCGGAAACATTACACACTCACTACGAAAATGCGAATGTTACTTAAAAGCCGACCGTCGCATCGGCAATCCGATCGCTACGGATACAGTGGTCGCACTACCACAAACCGATCCGTTTAATACGATACGTACGATGCATACCTATGGACGCGTACCTTTAGACTCCGGAGGAAGCAAATCGGTCATAGGGGGCATGGGTTTATCAACGTTAGACCTATTTGAAATCAAAATCAATCCTTCACACTATAGCTATGTTAGAACGGCGGACGGTGGTCATCAGAAAGTAAAGGGCATTGCGACGCTACCTATTTGTGTGGAAACATTTGCAACGTTATATATGCGTTAGTAGTACCCTCTCTCAAACATGATTTTATTCTCGGGAGTGATTTTTGCAAGGATTTCGGAATAATTTTAGACTTCAAAAAAAACTCTTAGCGTGTGAGTGACGCTAAAAATATTGAGATATCCACATTTGAAACCGAAACAGTAGTAAAAGATGACCATTTAGGTACTATGGAAAATTTAAAGGAAAGTCAATTAGATGAAGTTGATAAAATAGTCGCGGAATTCAAGGAGTTAAGTGGCCCCGAAAAATCAGGACGTACGGATAAAATGATTTATCATATAGATACGGGCGATGCAAAACCTTTCCGACAACAGCAGTATCTCATGTCACCTTTTATGTTGAATCATCTGAACAGGGAGTTAGATGAAATGCTGAGGCTCAATGTCGTTGAGCCTTCATCAAGTCCTTGGTCATCCCCAGTATATCTGGTGAAAAAGGCTGATGGAAACTTCAGATTTTGCTTTAATGGTCGGAAATTGAATTCCATTACAAAAAAAGGATCATACCCATTACCGTTTGTTGATAGGATTCTCAATATGCTTAATGATGCTAGATATATTTCCTCAGTGGATTCGAAGAGTGCGTTTCGGCAAATACCTTTGAGCCAAGAATCCAAAGAAAAAACTGCGTTCTCCGTTCCGGAAAGGAGATTATTCCATTTTAATGTTTTACCCTTCGGTCTGGCAAATGCTGCTCAAGGCCAACAACGACTCATGGACGCTGTGTTTGGGCCGGAACTCGAGCCAAACATATTCGTTCACTTAGATGACGTCATTATTATATCGAAAACTTTCGAAGAACATATACGACTTCTTCGAGAAGTAGCACGCCGACGGAAGGATGCTAACTTGACAGTGAACCTGGACAAGTGCAAGTTTTTCCGACCTTCCTTGAAGTATCTAGGTTTCATCGTCGACAAAGCTGGTCTGAGGACGAATCCTGAGAAAATTCCTGCCATGGTCAATTTTCCACAACCAAAAACAACGACAGAGGTTAAGCGATTCGTTGGTATGAGCAGTTGGTACAGGAGGTTTGTACCGCATTTTTCGACGCTTATGTCTCCGTTAATGCTTTGTTGGAAGGTCGAAAAAAAGGGCAAGGTGTCGTCTGGACAAATGATGCCCAAAATGCTTTTGTTCCCATTAAACAAGCGCTCATTTCAGCACCAATATTAGCATCACCAGATTTTTCATTGCCCTTTGCAATTCAATGTGATGCTTCGGATACCGGGATAGGTTGTGTATTGACGAGGGAACAGGATGGCAAGGAAAGAGTTATTGCATTTGCCAGCAGAAGTTTGTCAAAATCCGAAAAAAAATATAGTTGCACGGAGCGCGAATGTTTGGCCGTTGTTTTTGCCTGTGACAAATTCCGCCCTTACGTGGAAGGATCATCTTTCATAATTTTCACTGACCACGCGGCATCGAAGTGGCTTAAAAATATGCGTGATCCGTCGGGTAAGCTTGCGCGCAGGAGTGTAAAACATCACCGGTATGATTTTCAAATTGTCCATAGGAAGGGTAGGCTGAATGTAGTACCCGATGCGTTGTCGCGTAGTCTGGTTGAAAAAACTGTAGAGGAAATGGAATATGTCTATACTGTTGATGCCGAAATTACGTCTTCAAATCCATTCCCACTAAAGTCCCGTTATCTACAAATATTTCGGAATGGAAGCTGCTGGTCCCGAAGACACAGCGCACTCAAATGATGAAACTTTGCCACGACGACCCAATGGCTGCTCATTTGGGGATTTCACGAACGCTTTCTCGTTTATCTATGTTATACTATTGGCCGCGAAAGCGCAAGGATGTATGTCGCTACGTGAAATCATGTAGAATATGTAATGCACAAAAAGCACCTAACACAAGTAGGTTTGGTTTTATGGGCGCAGAGAAGAAAGTCCGGTTTCCCTGGCAAATTGTCTCTATAGATTTGATGGGCCCTTTCCCTAAGAGGAAAATGGTTTCTCTTACCTATTAGTGGCAAGCGATTGTTTCAGTAAGTATCCCCTACTTTGCCCATTGCGAAAAGCGGTAGCATCAAGTATAGTGCGATTTGTAGAAAATGAGATATTCTTAGTCTACGGAGTTCCACAGTACATTATCTGTGATGAAGGTTCACAACTTATCAGCTCAAAAGTCAGAAATTTAGTGAAGTAATATAGGTCAAGAATCCATTTCACGCCGAGATACCACGCGCAAGCGAACTTTGTCGAACGGACAAATCGAACACTAGGCGCAGCAATTCGTAGTTATATAACAAATGATCACAAATTATGGGATCAGAACTTGGCAAAAATCGATTTGCACTGAGAACAGCTCGACATGAAGTAACGGGATATAGCCCATCCTTTCTGAATTTCGGTAGGGTAGTCCCATCGTCTGGAGATTATTACGGAAATCCTGGAGAGCCTGATTTGGATGTTGGTGATAGGCAACATTACGCTAATAGCTTGGGAAATCTGTTCGAAGTTTATTCAGAAGTTCGAACAAAATTGAATGAAGCATATAAACGAAACTCAAAAACCTATAATCTGAGGAAACGTGACATAGAATTTTTTCCTGGTGACCGTGTGTGGAAACGTAACAAGGTGCTTTCTGATGCGGCGCAGGCTTTTGCACTAAAACTGGCTTCGCGTTATGTATTATGTAGAGTTCACCGAAAACTTTCGAAATTGGTTTATAACCTCAGAAATGAGGATAATGTCGATGTTGGAAATTGGCATATAAAAGACTTGAAGCCATATACAGAATCTATTCAAGAATAGTCATCAGTTTATCTCAACAGTTGCTGTATATGCTATTTCAGGAGTATGTGTAGATATCATTCATGATGAGAATGATTGCCTCAAATTGCAAATTAATGTGTGATCACTTATTCAATATTTTATTGAATTTTTTGCCGAACAGGTATGCTTTTATAAGTACAAATATTAGAATTTTCATGTCAGCCACGCTCTCAAGGGCGACCGTGTTGACTCATTAGAATTAGAGAACTCCAGAGTTTGGTGTAAGTTATTTAGGATAGGAAGCTGTGGTTGGATATCCACTGTCTATTCTAGTTAGTATATAGTTGGAAGGTAATTAGTTTGGTAGTCTTAGGTAGTCACTAGGTATTCGCTTTTAGGTTGGAGAATCCAAAAACTAACATTAGTCATAGTCAAAAAATATAATGAAAATATTCAATTTTTTTTTTCCCAGAAAGGGGTGATAATGTAACAGTCATAATGACTTTTGGTGACGAAGTAGCTCTCGACACCTTTGTAGGACACCCGGTATTCAACAAACGCGATAAGCGAATTATTCACAGTTCTGGGGACTTTCGGTTCCTCTAAGAAACTAACTGACGAAAACAGGTGTGGCGATATGCGCAAATACCAGTTTTACGTTTAAATCGTTTTTCCAAAATAGAATTCGGAGAGAAGTTGGATTCACTCAAATGGGAAGCGAAAATGAATGAAACTTTCCGTCAAGCCTGAGTGCAGAAATTTGTCGAAATATTTGAATCTCAAAAGGGCCTTTCTCAAAGAGGAGGTATGTTCAATTCAAGACATAATTTGTTCAAGTTTTGGTTTAGTATATTAGTTGCTAACGGGCATAACATTTCAGATCAAACGGCCCAGTTTGAATATTTGATTATGGAGGCCGCCATTATAAAAAAATACCCTATTCAAATTCATAAGGCAGAAAAGGAACTTTTCTTGAGGATATCAGACCATTCAGGAGCCAATATCGTTTACTGTCGAAAACGACTGGATAAAGGAATGCTCTTACGACAGAAACCAACCACTAACATCTAGGACATTTTTGATTTGAGAAGAACCCTCAGAACTTCCAGGTCAGATCTACCCTTATTATTTTCCTTTTTGGGTTTCATTCAGTTCAACACCGTTCGTTACGCAAGTCCAAGAAGCTTCATTTTATTGCCAGTTTCCCCCGAAGTGTCAGAGGTTTTGCAGTTACATATTAACATTTCGTATTATTTTTCGTTTGTCATTCTATTCCCCAGTTCGTCTTTTCACTCTTATGAGTAATGTCAAAACCGACCATAGCTATGTAATGCACTGTGTATTCAAACAGCAAGGTTGAGCAATTATTATATTCATTATTCACCCTTTAGAAATTTGATTTCTGAATTTTAACCCAATCAAAATTAAGTGGTGCCCAGTGAAATAATTGCCACAATCGAAATTATCAAAAGTTCGAACCCCCACCCAGCCACCAAACCAAGGAGCTATCAGCGCATTGCAACCTTATTTTTGCAAAATATTATATAAGAGTAGGTTACAAGCTTATCCAAGACTGCATTGATGAATGGTAGCGGGTGCGCATTCTTGACAGAGACGGAATTCACTTTCTGGAAATCAATGCAAAATCGGGGCTTGCCATCCTTCTTTCGGACAATGACGACAGGTGAGCCCCAGGGGCTGTCGGACGGCTCGATGATATTTTCCTGCAACATCCTATCAACTTCGGTGTTGATGACGTCTTGCATTCGAGGATTCTGAGGTCGGTAACGCTGTTTGATTGGTTCTGGGTTGGACAGACGGATACGGTGTTCAATGAGCGGAGTGACCCCATGAATTTCCTCAAACAACGGTAGCTCTTGGAACCGGATCTTTATCAATACATATCTCGCCACTCCCTTAATGTAAACTAAATCGCCTCCTACGAAGGATGTCCATACCGATGACCATGTCAGCAGATAACCCTATTATGTGACCAATAGGGCTGAAACTGGACCTCCCGGGGTAACTACGGTAACGTGCGGTCTATCATCGGTTGCGCTAGGACTTGGGACATGTGAGGCATCTGGTGGACGGTGTTGGACGGGCCTCACTCCGGTGCAACACCTAGTCAGTTTCCCGAACGGGAACAAGGACAGTCTCGGGACATAATTCCTTCTCTCTTGCATCTGGAATAAAACAGCCGAGGAGGTTCACGGCACTGTCTCCGATAGTGTCCAGATTGTCCACATTTCCAACAATCTATGTTGGATGGAGAAAGCCTAGGAGGTTCGGTCGTATTCCTATTGTCGGGTGTCCTGGGCGGATTATGGACAGTGGGGCTTGGCGTCAGTGGAGGTATTGGTCTCGGAAGAGCAGGTCTCGGAGGTGTACATGGGTGGTAGTGAACTTCAGTGGGTCGGTGTACTTGGGTTACTTCCAAGCGAAGAAGCTCGTATTCCCGAATGACTTTCACTAGGTTCGGAACGTCTGTGAAGTCGTTTCTTCGTATCCTCTGGCGGTATTCAGGATGCAGGTTACGGTATAGCCAGTTTAGTTCTCGTTCTGGATTTATTCCTCCATGTCGCCATATCAACGTCTGTAACTCCGTAACATAAGTGGAAGTGTTCTCACTAAGTGACTGCAACCGACGACTGATAGCAGCCTCTAGATCAACCTGATAGTTGACGGGAAAAAAGAAGTCCTTGAATGCCGTGCAGAAACCCTTCCAGCTTGTCCAGTAGAAATTGTTATTCCGGAACCACAAGGCTGGCAGCTCGTTCAGCAACTCTGGCATAACTGGGAGGAGTCTGTCTGGGTTGATCCCTTGGGACGCACAGATTTCTTCCAATCTCTCAAGGAAGGCTGCCGGACCTCCTTTCCAATTGAATTTAATCTTCCAATCCAGCACTTTCAAGGGTGGCATGTGGCTGTTCGTTATTGCCCGGGAAGACGGCAGTGAAGGCGGTTCTATTGACGGTAGAGAAGACGATACTGCATACGGCTGGGACGAAGGGAATGATGACGGTACGGAAGACTGTAGGGGTAATGGCAGAGATGACGATCCTGCGAACTGTGACTGCCACGACGGTAGTGATGGTACTACATATGGTACTGATGACGGGAGCGACAACGGTATGGCTGACGGTAATCCAGAAGGCAAGGAATGTGACAGAGGTGGTGGAGATGAATACGGCAGCGAAGACGGCAACGAGTACGGTACTCCTGCGTAGATTCCACCAGTCGCATATGTCACCTGCTCTGGTAGTTGTCCATTAGGCTGTTGTACGATGGTCGAGGTGAGGTATGTGGATGTGACAGTTGTGGTGGGGGTAGTCGTCGTTGAGGTGGTTTGGACAAATACATTTCCTGGCGGATATATGTACGGTGACGTCATCATAGGTAACGGTGATGATCGACCCTCACGCAGAAATTTCACTAATCTTTTTCTCTGCTCCTCCACGGTCCCGGGAACTTCCAATCGGAATTTTTCCAACTCGACCTCCAAGTCTCCTTTCCGTAGACGGTAAATCCAGCTAACTAGCACATCACTCGGTCCACCCATAGGTTCATCTCCTTCGGAACGTCTTCGTAAGAGGAGTTACCAGATTCTCTTTCTTGTCTGGAAATAGCTCTGAGGGTGTAGTAAAACTTTCTATTAACGGTTCTTCTCAAAACTTCCCTTTTTCGTCCTCTGGACTGCGGTATCTTGGAACTGGCGAAAGTAAGCGTCAAACGAATGGCGAATTTCGCTTCTTCGATACCCGAGTTATTCACAACAGGTACGAAAAAAAAAAACACTCCTCAGGGTTTTGCTCTAAACACTAGAGTTTTCACAACAAGTGATGTGAAACGCTCCACCCTCTACCGGTCCTAATATGTTCGGATATGCAAAACTAAATCAGAACTGAGCGTTTCAAATAAAAATAACGAAAAACTACCTTGTTCGAAAGTCTACCTGGTTCACTCTCACCACCCACTTACAAGAAGTTACCCGTACGGTCTTGGCTGAGCGGTTGGTTGGTGGAACGTCTGAACGGCTGCTCGGTCCTTACTCCAGTGAGCTCTCTGCTTGCCACTTATTGACCGCGACTGCAGAACTGCTGCTGAGACGATTCAAATTTCCGTTTTCGTAGTCCTCCGCTACAGTCACGATATCTAAGCGTAAGTGGTTTTCTCTGGCGATGCTACTAACTAACTACTCGGGTCGCAGATGTCTGGTGTCGTCAGAGATTCCGATATTCCAGTGTCGTGCGCGATAATTTTTTTAGGTGATAAGACTAAACCGAGAGTGCTTTATATATTGAACATTGGTGACTTCGTCACAAGTTGAGCATTTTCCCCCCAATATTGTTTCAAAAATAACCTTTCAAAATCGTCCAAACCATTAATATCTTTCCATTGGCTATTAAACCAAATACCCGGTTGATTATTCAAATATTGCCTAATAATGTCCTTCATATCCTCTATTGACATGTTAATTTTGATTTTGTTCCTGATGATTTTAATCCCATCAAATTTATTGTTAATTTGGATGTTTTGACATGTGCTCATAACTCTTGTTTCTATATTCCCTTCCTGTCTCTTTTGTTCAAGTGTTTTAACTTTTTCTCCCAAATCAGAAACTCTTTATTGAAATTCGTGATTCTTACTATTTGAAATATCTTGCCTTATTGATGAAATTTCACTTCCTACTACATTGAATCTTTCATTTGTTTCCTTCTATTGGGATTCTACCTTTTTATTTACTAATTCTATATCAGGACTTGTTTTCCTGTTCGAAATTTCCAAATCTGTTCGAATGTCTTCAATGTCTTTGTAATGTTGTTCCATAGTACTATTCATTTTTCCTATTTCTTCCCTAATATTCCCTATTATTTTGTTCAATTTTGTTCTCAAATTCTTTGCAAATATTTGAATATTCATTTTTATTTTCTTCTAATTTCTGATTCACTCTTTCTTCCATACTTTTCATATCTTCTTTCATTCTTCCTTCAATTCCATCTTCCATTCTTTCCATTTTTTCATTCATTCCAACCATAAATTCCATTAATTTTTGAAACTTATTTTCCATTCCTACTCTATCACCTTGATCACCCTGTATCTTACATTACTAGCCTCTCCTTCTTCCTGATCACCTGTTCCTAGTCTCTTTCAATCACTCAAATCCATTTTATTCAGTTATTAAAATTTCTCATCAAATTTAGCTATCTCTATAAATTCAAAAATGTCAAATTCGAAACTTCTCCAAAATAAATAATATCTGAATTTTTTCTATGAAATTCGTATCAACGCTATTTAATATCAATGCCCTACACGTTGGGTGCCATTTTTTGTATTGATATAATAAGTCGTGAATAGATTTTTTTCAAATTTTGTTGTCAAATTTCAGAACAATGATCAACACAATATTTGAAAGTGATATTACCAAATCCTCTGTTAATAATTTTTCCCGGCAGCGACGTCCACGCGCGCCAAGCAAACCATTCACTTTCCGAAGGGTTCACTCCCTCTCAGCTCAGTTGGTCAGCAATAGAGCTCCAATCACCAGGGTAGGATTCAAATAGCGCCCTCCTTGAGTTCTCAATGATCAAATGCCAATTGAAAAAGAATCCTGTTACTTGAAATGAAATAAAGGTCTCTGTTGAACTTATAATCAACCAACAAATGATGACAAACGAAATTGAGAGCCTATCTCCTGCAAAAAAAACAACTTATAACTAGATCTCAACTAAGGTGACAATTTTGGAGATTTATGAAAAGGATTTGATGAATCAAAGAAAATTTCGATGCACTGGAGTTAAAATGTTCGTAAAATACCTTTTGCTTCCTTCGTACAAATTTACATTCACCACTTTTCCTTGATTATTTCTGCTCCAATGTGGTTATTCAGGAACTGGAACTGCAATTTGTACTTTTGGATTCTGGTGATCCTTCCTTTGGCTTTGTATCCTTTGATTATATACTTCGTTTTGAATTTCTTAATTCTTCAGCTTACTATGGTGGTCTGGACCACTTGCTTACTGGGCTTACTTTCAAATACTTTTGTTCAATTACCTAATTTTCAATTTAGATTTTACAACATTTCTTGACTGGAAAATTTCTATTTCTGCTCTAACTTATAACTATTTACAAAAATGTCTGATTCCTCTCTTTCTTATTTAAAAAAACTCCAACTCTCATTCCCTTGATGCTTGATATTTATTTCTGTCATTCAATTTTGATGTGACCAAAAAAAGTAGACAGTATGTTAATTTGGTTAATGAATGATTTCTGAAATGTAATTTTGAAAAATAGGTATGGAATTCTAATTTTGAAAATTTCTAGATTGGGCACAGTTTGACTCTTTACTGGACATTAGTCGAACCAGACCGCCATTCTACCGTACTGAGAAAAAACTGATCCAATTGGAAAATTGTGCTTTGCCACGCATAAACACAAACAACACAGCCAAACCAAATCAATAACAGGAATTTCTATAATGTATTGATCAATGATCTTTTCTATTCATTCCATATCATATCAATATATATATATATATATATATATATATATATATATATATATATATATATATATATATATATAGATGTGAGAAGGTTAGACGACTGTCGAAGTTAAAGAAGAATCCTTTTAATATTCGGGTGTGCAGTCAACAAGGAATTGGAACAAAGTGAACTCTTTATTCTGTTCAAGCTTTCGAGTCTTTATTGGCTCTTCATCAGGAACTCTACAATGAATTGGGAAAATTGTAAGAATAGAGAGGTTTTTTTAACATGTGCTCACTTACGAATGTGAGGTTAATGATCCATTTTTAATAGAAACATAAAGGACAACATATCACAAACACATCGACCTAATGGTACAAATATAATATAAAACTTTAATTAAAAGATATTATCAATCATACATAAACGAATTGAAAAATGGGAGAAGTTGTTTCTCCTAACGGGCATTGGAAACCATATTTGTAATTTTAACGGAAATGATGTGAAAAAGAAGGGAATGAAGTTGACAAGTGACCAATGAAACAGGAAACTGTAAATCATTGGTCACTTGTCAACTTCATTCCCTTCTTTTTCACATCATTTCCGTTAAAATTACAAATATGGTTTTCAATGCCCGTTAGGAGAAACAACTTCTCCTATTTTTCAATTCGTTTACATGTAAGATGATCATATCTTTTAATTAAAGTTTTATATTATTTTTGTACCATTAGGTCGATGTGTTTGTGATATGTTGTCCTTCATGTTTTTATTAAAAAAATATTATTAACCTCACATTAGTAAGTAGGCACATTTTAAAAAAAACCTTTCTATTCTTACAATTTTCCCAATTCATTGTAGAGTTCCTGATGGAGAGCCAATAGAGACTCGAAATCTTGAACAGAATAAAGAGTTCACTTCGTTCCAATTTCTTGTTGACTGCACACCCGAATATTGAAAGGATTCTTCTAAACTGAAACTGAAAAGCGGAATGTTATGTGAGGATGCAGTCAAAAGGCTGGGCTGTTATACAAGCAAACTCTTTATTATTTGGTCGAGCTTTCGAGAATGTTTATTCTCTTTTTCAAGACATTAACGTGAGGTTAAGTAAGAAGTCATGCGTAAAGATGAGGAAAAATGGAAAAACATCATTTTCTCATGGTCTCGTGGAGTAAAATCGATAAAAACTGTTAATAAACACTTATTGTACAGATATTTTGGAAAACATTTTATACTTCAAAAAACTTAGGAGCACGTGCTAATAAGTTATTCATGAAAGACTTTTGACTGCATCCTCACATAACATTCCGCTTTTCCTCAACTAGTCAGTCAAGACTACCCTTCGCCTTCTATATATATATATATATATATATATATATATATATATATATATATATATATATATCAGTGTCTATCAAAAGTTCAATTGGTGGATTTTCGATTGAAAGGCAATTCTCTTCTGTCATATATGGTATTGAGGTCGATTACGTTTCGTTTGGATTTGGCCCTGTTTCGTGGAAATTTTGATCGTCAGTCTCGTCATAATAAAAAAATTGATTCTAGTGATTGACCTAAATCTAACTCAATTTCTGCATAATATTACCTATTGAATTAGGAAATATTGAGGAGCTTGACATATGGGATCACAGAAAAAGGAACAATGAGTAACTCACGAAAAAATCCTTTCCATCGTCTGGTGCCGGAGATTTCGGGTACTAGGAGTTCTGGAATTTGCCTCTGGAACTGTAGTTGATCTGATGATGGTCCTTTCAGCTTCAGAGTTCTTCGTTGCCTAACTACTCATCCTGTTCTCCTCGATGAAGAGTTGAAACTCAAGGATATCTGAACCGATAGATGCCTTAGAGATCCTGCAACAACTGCGCCAATTACGTACTTCAAAGACAAAGACCGTTTTCAGAAAAAAGAAATAAATTCATTTGGACAAGTTGTTCGTACGATAGTTACATCAAGACTGGATTTTATTATTGTCATATAAAATGGTGGGAAAATATTATGCAGGCTTTTTGTGGAAATGCTGGCTATTTGATACTGCAGCGTCGGCGCTCCTTGGCTGGGTCATCATAGACCTAAGGTAACCAGCCGACTGGTTAACTTATTCCGTACGTAACTCCTGGGTTGTCCTTCAGGTTTTTTTTGTACGCTCTTTGATGATGTTACGTGGATTATCGTCCAGAGAGTCCTGTAACAAATTTGACTTTTTTACGAATTTTTGGGTATTTTTGAATTTTTTTTTGTGTTAGGTATTACGTTTGGTTTTCAGTTGTAGTCCTTGGTCAGAGACAACAATTTCTCCTATGAATGGAACGTTCAGTTTCTTCCCACGAGCTTTTACGATGTGTCGATATACTTCGCCACCTTCCGGGTAGCTGACAAAATTTTCGCGAGTGAGAATTAGTTTTTATCTTTTTTGTTGTTGTTGGGGAATCTCGAGAATGCGATCGAGCATCAGTTGAGTTCTATCTTTGTGTTCCTGACTATGATTATTCAGAATTTCGTGGTTTATGTCTTTATCAAATGGATTTTTTGTACCGATTTGTCCACTTACAATATTTGTTGGTTTTTGTTTTGTCAAAGAATGGGTGGAGTGGTTATATCTGAAAAAAGCAAAAGGCATTAGGCTCGTTACTTCAGAACGGGGATTTTCAACTTTCGAAACTCTCGAATGTTCAAGCAAATTGAATGAAGGCACTCAACAGGGTCGTTGCTACTTGAATTTTCGGGAGAGATGTAATGAATATCAATTTTGTGAAGTTTTGTGAAGTCGGTCAAAGTAGTGTTTCTGAATTCTGTCCCACTATCGGCTATGATTTTTAGTGGGAGTCCGTGAAACGACATGAATATGATGAGACTTTCGACAAAAGAAGAAGCTTTTGCGGATGTAAGAGAAAAAGCTTGTGCTTATTTAGAAACAGTATCTGTGATCGTAAGGAATTTTTGACCTTTGGCCTGAGAAACATCAATATGAACAATTTCACACGGTTTTTTGGATGTTGGTGTTATTTGAAAATCAATTTTTGGTGGGCTCCTATCATATTTAGATATTTGACATACTTCGCATTTATTAATATAATTCCTAACATCATCAGCAAGGTTAGGCCAATAGTACTTTTTTTTTGATTTGTTGTATGGTTTCTTGAATTCCGCGATGGTTTGTTTTACTTTCATGAATATAAACTAATAGTTCTTTGTTTTTTGTCAATGTCTGTTATATTTTCGAGTCTCAAATTGCATTCAATCGATTCGAATATGTAGTTTTTGAAGGTTTGCAGCATAAGGGTGCAGAGATTTTGGTACATTTTGTTCGATTCGTCATCATTGAAATAAAATGTATAAGTCTTTCTGGGCTGACCAAAATCACTGAAAAATGTTATGATCGAAAAAAGGTCATTGTTTACTATGTATATGTTCCATATTTTTTTCATGTTTGGTTCCCATAACGTTTTTCTGTTTTTTTTTTCTCGGTAGGGTTGATTTTGATATGTGGATTTGATTTTGAAATACTTTGATAGGTGATTAACTCGGGTTGATTCCTTGTACGTGATTTTCGGCATTTGTGTGCACAGTTTCATTGTCTTCTTCTGGTTCATCAGGTTCCTCGGGGTTCGAAATACATTCTTGAATCTGTTCCTCTCGTTGCTGCGGTGATGTGTCGGTTTTTACTTCGATTTCGGTTTCATTCGGAATCTTGTCGAGGTTGTTAGATAATGAGGCATTTTCTTATTCTAGGTGCTTCCGTGCAATGTTGAAGTTTCTTCAATATCTTCTAGATTTGTTCTCGAACTACATGGCTGTGGTTCCACTTCATTGGCGTGGATTTCAATTTTTGAGAGGGCGTCCGCATTGATGTTTTTCTTGCCTTTATTGTACCTAATTTCGTGGTCGGAATCTTCTAATTTCAACTTCCAACGGACGAGTCATGAATTTGGTTCTTTCAGAGACATCAGCCATTGAAGTGGCATATGGTCGGTAAAAATAAAAAAAATCTTTCAGAAATAGTAAGTAACTATATTTATTTCGCAAGTTCAACTATTGTATACAAAGCCATGGGCATAAGGAAAGTATATCGCAGTAGTTTTATTTCAGTGAAATAGCAAAAAATTTCATAAGAGTGTAGCAGCATACATGCTGGTGCAACAATATTTTCGGAGCCTTCTTGAATTTAATATTCGAGAGTTCTTTCATTGTGAAAGGAAGATGGTTATATATTTTGATTACTGTGTACAGGTGTCCATTTGGGTTTTTTTCATATATATATATATATATTTGGGTGAGACAATTTCATTTATTCTGGTTGGATAATGATTTTGATCACTTGAGTATTGAAGAGTATTTTTTTCATGTATCAGGATGGAAAGTTTGTATATGAACGTATTAGTCATAGTGAATATTCTGTTACTATAAAAATGATCCCTATAAGAATCACGATATTTCAAATTGAATAGAGTACGAATTTCGCGTTTTTGTATCATGAAAATGGATTGGGAAGCACGTGACTTTCCCCAAAATTCTATTCCGTACTGCATTATACTGTGGAAATAAGCAAAATATACGGTTTTCGCAGCGTTGCCATGTGTGTTTGCTTGTACCGTTCTCATGGCAAAAATTGCTTTGTTGAGTTTGGCGTTTAGGTCTGATTATTATTCCTAAAAATTTGGTTGATTCGTTGGACTCAATACATTCGACATTTACGATCATTTCTAAGTTATTGATATTTTTATATAGGTTTGAAGATTATTTTGTGAGTTTTGGAAATATTCAAAGATGATTCATTACCTAAGAACCAGTCTGCTTTTTTGTCCATTGTGAATTGTGATTTACTCGTAAGATCATCTACCGAGTTACTATTGATTAGCATGCTGGTATCATCAGCAAATATGAAAAAAGTAATGCCTGGAAAGGTGCACGCTATATCATCAATGTATATTAGGAATAATGTCGGTCCAAGAATAGAACCCTGGGGAACATCCGATTTCATGAGTCCCTGCCCTGAACGATATTAGTCAATTTTATTTTGTGATTCGCATTCTATTCTGATCATTATTTCCCGATTGTATAAAAAGTTCTCGAACCATTGTTCACTTAGCCCTCTGATACCATAGTACTCTAACTTGCCCACTAAAATGTTATGATCTACATAATCAAACGCTTTCGAGAGGTCACAGAATATTCCCAGTGGAAACTCTCTCGACTGAATCACGCAATGCAACCTATCAAAGAACGAGAAGGCCTCATCTGCTGTGTTAAGATTTTGTCGAAACCCGAATTGAGAATCTGTTGAAATGTTCTTGTTGGTGAAATATTTCTTCAGTTGTTGAATTACCAGCCACTCAAGTAATTTGCTGGAATTCGATAGCACTGAGATAGCTCTATAGTTATTTATAGTTTTTTTGCCTTTTATGTGAATTGGTACTACTAAAGATGTTTTTAAACAGTCTGGATATAATCCCCTGCTTATAGACAAGTTAAATAAGTATGCGAGGGGACTTCTGAGGAATTTGATGTTTTCTTTTATTGTAGTCATCGGTATTTCATCTACTCCTGAGGATTTTTTTGGGTTGAGAGCCCTAGCGCAGTTCACGACATCCGACTCTGTGATGGGTGCAAAGCTGAAGGAGTCACGAGTTACCTTTGATTCGATTCGCATTTAATAGAATCTCCTGTCTCTTGACCATGGAGTTCAGTTGTAATAGAACTGGTCTTGCCCCGGTTTCTTTCTTCTTTCCTAGTCTATATGTGTCACGAATACGAGTCGCATTTAGGGTAACTTTCAACTGTGAATTGACCAGAGTTATCATGTCGAGTTCACCGACCTTATTTTTCAGTTCTAGGTTTTCTTGTTGGACCATCATGACAGTTTGTTTAATTCCTTGTATATCTGTTTTCATTTCTGTGACTGTTTTTATTAGGTAGTCTAGTTTTTGTTCCATATTCATATTGATGTTGAATAGAATCTGCACTCCTAACTATCAACTTTCTTTTGGGTCCACAATGCTTCCGTTAGCCACTTGATTTTTAGGAAGTTATCTGTTCCCAGACCACTGCTGTTTAATTGATAAATATGCTCGAAAATACTTCGTGGCCTAAACAATAGCCAGAAGCTTTTTTTCGATTGTGCTATAGTTATGTTCGGCGTCGTTCAGCGTCCTAGATACATATGCAATGGGACGGTCAGAACCAATAGGGCCCTCAGATAAAATAGCACCAATTGCCGAATTTGAGGCGTCCGTAGTAATGTTGAACGGTTTGTCAAAGTCTGATTACTGTAATATTGGGTCATTTGTCAAAATTTGTTTTACAATGATTGAATGCATCGATAAAATTTTCATCCTGTTTGATTTTGTCGCCTTTATTCAGACAAAGTGTGAATGGTCTTGTTATTTTGGCAAAATCTCCAATAAATTCACAGTAGTAGCCTGAAAGTCCAAAAAATAATTTAATTTGTTTCGTGGTTGGGATATTGCAAAATGGCTTTGATTTTATCTGTATTTGGTTTAACACCTTCTGATGTTACAATATGTCCGAAAAAAGAAACTTCTTTCTTGAAAAATTGTGCTTTATCAATCTGAAATACTCTTTTCAGATTGGTGATATGTTTCTGTAAAGATGTAGAATATACAATAATATCATCCATATTGACAAGGCACATATTATTCTGGAGACCTTTTAGAACGTCGTCCATTACCCTACTAAGCGTTGCTGGAGCGTTTCACAACCCGAACGGCATCCTCAGATACTCGTAATGGCCATTCTCGACATTGAAGGATGTTTTTTGAATGTCTTCCGGGGCCATTTCTATCTGATACAAAACCGCTTGGCATATCTAATGTAGAGAAATACTGGCACCTACCCAGTTTATCCATACATGGCTTATATTTGGCAGAGGATACCGATCTTCAATGGTTTTTTCATTGGCTTTTCGGTAGTCCACCACATTTCTTCATTTTTTTCCACTGGAATCCGGTTTTTCGGGTACTACCCGAATAAGTGAAGACCAGGGAGAATTACTAGGGCGGATAATATTTGGAACCAACATTGAATTTATTTGTTTTGCAACTTCATCCTTATGAAGGGATATCTGTAAGTTTTCGTGTATACAGGTTCGTCTTTCATTTTTATTTGATGTTTGACTTTATTTGTGAAAGTAAGCTTTTCTTCTCCGTGATGAAAAATGTCTGAATATTTTTGGCATAAATTGACAATGTGCAATTGTGTAGATCATGAAACTATTCAGATCGGGTATAAGAGGAGTACCACATTACTCAGTTACATCATACCTTAAAGAAAGAAGACAAAGAGTGAAAATTGGCAATTGCATTAGCAGTGAATCTGAAATTGGCCAGGGTGTACCTCAAATTTGGATCCATTATTCTTTTTGGTGTTTGCTAACGATCTTATAACATACATTGAAAATTGTACTGCTATTGTTTATTATTCAATACATTGTATTTTTGTATTTTACTACAATTGGGTTTTTGTACCTGTTGGAAATAAATGGCTTATCATTATTACCAATAACACCACAACATTTGTTACCAGTTACACAGACGACACCAACATACTTATAATAGAAGAAAACATGGAAAGCTTGAGGAAAACCACAGCAGATATATACAGTAAAATAAATCTTTGTTCAGAAGAGAATAACTTAAAACTCAACAAAGGCAAAACTAATATCATATTATTTTCTAATCGTAGCCTAAACAACATGGAGATATTTTAAATGATGAAATGATAACAACCGGTGGAAACAGTAAATATGCTGGGAATTGTTCTGGGCCGAAAACTATCATGGCATCATTAGGTTCATGTCTAATCACTGTAGTATCAATGTATTGAAAACTTTGTATCACGCAAATTTTCATTCCCACATTCGCTATGGGATTCTGAACTGGGGCACTGGTGCAGCCGTGCAAGGGGTATTCCTAATTCAAAAATACGTGAAAAAAATAATTGCTCAACTAGGATACAGGAAGTCATGCAGAAATGCATTCAAAGAACTGAATATTCTGACAGTCGCCAGTACATATATATTAGAATCGTGTGCATATGTATTTAGACATAAATCCATCTTTCAACCACATCAACATGAACACAATACTCTCTCTAAGGGTCTATTGGTGTCAAATGCTCATAGAACAGCATTGTATGAAAAAAGTGTAGATTTTAACGGCTGTAAATTCTACGAATCCTTCCTAAAGATATTGAGGATTCTCCAAGTTCCCATGTGATTAAATGTAGGTTGAAGAAATTGCTGCTTCAGATGGACTGTTACACTTTTCAGGAATTTATCGAACAAGTATAAATGATAGACTGAGCAAAAGCACATTTTTTTTTTCTATAAATAGGCATATGCTTTTGACGATTCCAATTATTGTACACTGTTAGCAGTATTGCAGCAACTGTACTTTCAATTTGAGAAATGGGGATGTTGTTATATTATTAATATTAATACTTTTAGACTGTTTGTGTTGCTTATGCTTATACTTATAGTATCTTGACTGAGTTTTATAATCTAGTTACCCGTAGTTACTTACATATATATGTAATTTTATTTTTACTTTTAGACTTGACATTTTCTTTGTTTATTGTGCATTAATTTTTTTTAAATGTACTTTTCAACCAAAGAAAGAAAAAAATATTATTATTATTATTATTGTTGAAAACCTGATATGACTACGAAAGGTTCTTTGAAAATGTTGTCAGAGTAATATATTTTTGCAATTTTGGGGTTCAGGAAAGATTTTGGGGTTCAGGAAAGATTTTGTTGTTTCAGTGTCTATCAAAAATTTAATGGGTGGATTTCAGATTTGAATCTAAGGCAATTTTTTTTCGTCATATATGGTATTGAGTTCGATTATGTTTCGTTTGGGTTTGGCCCTGTTTCGTGAAAATTTTGATCGTCAGTTTCGTCATAATAAGAAAATTGTTCAGTGCCGTCGACGTATTGTTCTTCTTGTAGAGAATATGAATACAATTGATTCTTGATTTTGATCAAAATCAATATTATGAAGTTCCTTGGAGACGAAGTTATGTCTAGGATTTGTATTATCCTGGAAGTGATTTGAAGTGGTTGTATTCGAATGGGTCCTCTAGGAAATTGGGGTTCGTTAGAAAGATTTTGATTACGTTGTAAGTGAAATGTTGGGATCCTCAAGTAGTTTGATTGAAACCAGCCATTACCAAGAGTTCCTTTTTTTTATATGCAGATTCACAAGAAAGGGAAGCCCTGTAATGTTCGAACAACACCGCGTGAATCAAGGAACAGGAGATACGAATCAACATTCATTTTGAATTTTGGAAGTTTGTGAGCCTCAGGAAAAACGTCTTTCGGCAAGGAGTTCCAAAGCTCAGCTGTTCTATTGAAAAGAGATCCCTGAGCAAGACAAGTTCAACACGTCTCCATATTCACAACAAAGGGGTGGGAATCCTGTACTCGTCATCCGTGTAGATATTGCCAAGGGTGGAACGATTGATGACAATTCAGAAGAGCACCGACCGTGAAAATATCTATAGAAGAGAGACAAGTCTCCGACCCTTCTACGATGTCCCAATGAAGTGAGCGAGTCTGTGAGCGAAGAAACGCCAACAAGACGAATTGCCTTTTTCTGAATAGAATCGAGAAGCATCAATGAATGTTCTGGTGCCGAACTCCACACATGAGAACTATATTCCAAGACAGGTCGTATCTGAGCCTTGTAGTTCATTAGAAGCTGACGAGAAGTGAAGTACTTTTTCGTACGAAACAGAAATCCAAGCTTCTGGGAAGCACCTCCAGCGATCGATTTCACATGATTTTCTCATGAAAGATTATTCCTAATCATAATTCCTAGCATCGAGTTACTTGACTTTGTAGGAATAGTCACTCCTTACATCTGAATACTAGATGATGATAAATCGGCTTCCTTTGAGACGAGACATGCCTGGATTTTCGTAGCAAGCATTAAATTCCACCGAGTTCATGTTACCCCATTCTATTATTTTTACCAAGTCATCGTTAATTTTATTGACGTGAATGTTTCTTTGAATTTTTGTTTCTCGAGCTGGTATGGGGACTCTGAAAGAGAAACTAGTATGAAGAGTACTGTCGTCCGCAAAACTATGTACTGAACAAGATGTTTTCTCGAGAAAATCATCAGAATCAGCAGAAACAAAGTGTAAGCCAGAACTGAACCCTTTGGAACACCTGCTCCATCAACAACCACATACAGAGACCTACAGACAAGAAATTCTTCAACGAAGCACACAACTGAGGAGGCAAACCATAAGACGGCAGTTCAGAAGGGAGACCCCGATGCCAAACTCGATCAAACGCTTTCGAAATATCGAGTGCAACAGCTATCGTTTCTCCGAATTTTTCGATTGGATGCTCAAAATATGAGAAACAAGCCAATAAGTCACTGGTTGATCGTTGATGGTGTAATCCGCATTGTCGAACATTAATTATTCCTGATTTCTCTGGATAATTGATAAGCTTGTGATTGCCTTTTCCATGACTTTGGAGATGAAAGAAAGCAATGCTGTAATTGAAAGGTGAAGTTTTTTTTTCCTTTTTTTCTGGAACTGGCTGGACTCTTGCTGTCCTCCAGGACTTATGAAGAACCCTCAAGTTATTTGAGAGGTTGTATAATTCGCAAAGTAGGTTGGGGTGAGAATTCTGTATTGTCGAGTCATCCGTGTAGATATTGTCAAGCGGGTAACGATTGATAACAATTCGGAAGAGCATCTTATATTTGTTAGGTGAAAAATTATGTCAGGCATATGACTGTCGACAGGCGTGATATTTGAAGGAACTTTTCCCGATGAGTCCAAAGTAAGATTTCCAGCAAATATATTTGCTTTTTGTTGGGCAGTGGTAGCTTGTGATCCATCTTATTTAGTTAAAGGGGGAATTGAGCTAAAAGTGAAATTTTGGCGACAGCTTCAGAAAATGACCAGAACGAACGAGAACTGTGTGGACATTCAACAAGTTTCGAACGAATTTCATGATTATGTGTGTAACAAGTAAAATTGTCATTAGCAATTTCATGTGAATTCTAGGTATGCCCCACTTGACCCCAAGTATTTTAGTCATGAATTCGATCCACATTGGTGGGTATATTTTATTTTTATCAGCCTGTGCAAGTAGGCTACATTTTCTGTTTACACTGGCCAATTGGTTGTTTCATTTCAGAGAATCTTTTCTCATGAAAGGAGTATCGCTGGTCATCAGCGAAAGGTTGGTAGATTGGTTCCGCGTAATTGAGTGTTTGGTACTTGTAGGTTTCTGTGGTTATTTTGGGGGCAGTGTGTTGGAGACACTGTACGGATTTCTAGTTGAGTCGAGTGTAAAAATGTAATTTGAGAAGTGGGGATTTCCACTGGGATTAGCAAGTCTTTCGAAAATATTCGATTCGATAGGCAAGACGTTGGGTTAGGGCTGTTAGCTGTTCAAGCAAGAACCAAATCGAAAGATATCTACTGGCTGTTGTGCCTTCTTGTTTCGGGATTATCTAAGTTTGTTGCTGCGTGGTAGATAGGAATGAAGCGTGGTTGATTAAGGAGCGTCGTTGTTCTGGAACGAGTTCGAAATTGGTTATTGGAGACCGCTCACCCAGACCCGTTGGAGGGGATCATCACCACCTAAAACGTCCTTGCTGTCTGAAGACTGGTATTATTTTTTGTGGAACCCTTGTAAATGCGGGTTCCTACGAGGAACCAAGTTTTTTTCTGGAGTTACTCTTTGTTAGGAGGCCAGAATCCTTGTAGAGGAGTACCATTTTATGAGGGAGCTGTACTTTTGCAGAAAATGAAGATTCTGTTGGAGGCTGCATAATTGCACAGTCGAGACTTCAAACTAATACACTTGACTGGGAAATCCAGATCTACAATTCATGTTCCAGAGCCCCGTTGGAGAGTCGCAATTCACAATCTTGGAGTGTATATGGAGTCACCCATACCTACAAGTAACCTAGCTGTAGTGAAATATTCTTAATGATATATATTTTCAAGAATATTTTTTTTTATGTTTCACGAAAAGTCACTCCTACTCGATGTGGAAAATATTATATATAGAGTTACTCAATATTTATGTGATATATCTGCGGAAAGCTAATCACATCTTCAGTCAGCGCCCAATTGGCAAAAAAAAGGTTACCTCTGCAAATGGATCCATTCGCCGATGTTTCATTCATAACTTGTCGACAAACTTTCCGTACGGTCCTAAGGTAACTTTTCCTTCGTGAATAGGAAAAAAATCTGCCTATTTTAATCAACAACTAACCGATATCGCAGTCCTCGAATAACAATGAAATCCGACTCAATAGTTCTTCAAATATACTGGGTGGTCACATTAAGTTTGTTAAATTAAAATATACAGGCCCATAATATTGGGTATTGGCTTTTCCTTTCTCCGATTTCCTAGGTTGTAGAAAGAAGCTTACTTTGAACCTGCTGTAGTGCAAAACTAAATGGTGCCAATTCTTTTCAACAGGTGAGGTGAAATTTCCCTAGAGTCACCTCAACGCTCGCCTGCAGTTTACCCACGACCATCTCCACTTCGAGCGTAGCCGAGAGCATACAGGGATTTTGAGCGTCGATCCTCTAGGAAAAAACCCTTATAACGATTGAGTCTCTAGTAGTGATATTAGTTTTTTTCGGATTAATATTTTTCGACCAATTTGAGATAAATTATCATAACTCGTATAGATCGTTATAAATTGGCGCAGCAACGTGAGTCCAGTGATACGTGGTTGACACCCAGTACTATATTTTTGATCTGTCATTGTGATAGATTTGACCTTGTTAAATTGTTTGCTGATAGTGTTGTTATCACGATTGTTTCCTGGTTGTCTAGGTTGCAATAATTGTAAGTATACCATATTCTAGTGTATATACGAGGTGTGTTTATTCAGCGATTTTTTGTAGCATAAAATATATATGGTGCTTATAATAAGTGAATATTTCTCCGGATTTTGGTGATGAACATCGAAGAACCAGCAAAATAGCGTAGCATGGATCCGTTAAGAAGAATTTTGGTCTTGGAGTAACTTGAAAAATTTTCTTCAATGAACAATTTTTTGTTTGATTGATTCCGAAAGTTTTGTTGTAATTTTTCTAGGAATTTCGTTGAGTGACTTGGCAATATCATGTGGTGAATGTTGTATTTGTGAATTCTACAGAGTGAATAAAGTTTTTTTTGAAACTTACATTTGATTACCCAACAATAGAAACCGATGCACCCGAGTTTTACTTTGATATTTGAAATTCATTTTGCAATTATTGTACCATTCCTGAAATTTTTAATTTTTGTTATTGTTGTTCACTCCGTTCATCATGTCTGGTAATTGATTATCAAATACTAGAAGAAGGACGAATTGGAGTATGAACTAAGGATTCAAGGAGTTGGAACAGGAACCGTAGATGACATGCGCAGTAGTATAGCGGCGACTTTTTGTGGGGAGGCTTAGAATCAGAGTTTTTCGTATCCGCCACATCCATTTAAATTTGATGAAGATAAGGTAGCAGTGGAAACTAAAGAATGTGAACTTGAGACATCTTTGAGAAATTTTACAGGGAATCCAGGAGGAGCTGAAGTTATCAGGTGGCAGACGCAGGTCGATCATTTGTTGGGTAGGATTGATCGTATGATCCCCAATGGTGTTGATATGGTAGATCAGCAGAGCGTTAAATCAAGTTTATTGGCTAGGATTTTACCTTTTTCAGACCCGCTTCACCATAAACTGTGTCCGGAACCATTTGATTCAATACCATCAGCATTAACGGTCCTCTCTGGTTTGAACCAAACTTTTCAAGCAGACTTAGATCAGGTGCATACGTCGTTCCCTGTTCAAACGGTTTCGATCGACGCTACTGCGGCAGCTGTCTATTCGTCGCAAATGATACCACCATATGAGTGGGGTATCAAAAAATTCACCGGCTCCCTGGATATATATATATATATATATATATATATATATATATATATATATATATATATCTGTTTCCGCTTCCTTTGAAATGAATGCAGAAGTTAGGCTTGCCGTCATGTTCCAGAAGATGTTTCATTGGAGTCTGATATCGATTTATTTTCTGACAAGGCTTATCAATTCTATAAGGATGTTCATATCAGGGTTGCTACTTCTGTCATCATGGTGAAGTACTGTTCGAGGAACTCCGACATAGAACCCAACATCCTTCAGAATCGAGGGGAGTTTTTTTAGCCATTATAAATAGTTATTTTTACCGACTGAGATGCCCGATTGCTGAAGAGACGAAGCTGAGGATTATATTGAAGAACTTGCAACCCTTCTATAAGGATAATACGGGACCCCTTACTAACTACTTTGGAGGATCTCAGAAACGTTTGTCGCTGTATGGAGGAGAGATGTGATAGTATTCGGAGCTATGTAGAACCCAATATTAGGGAAGCGAATGTATTGGAAAAGGACTTAGCATATATTGAGGTGGATAGTGTGGACAGTAGGAGCGTTGTGGCCTCTATTCCGTCTTCCGATCAGGTAGATAATTCCTGGCGGCGTGATTCGAACAATGGAAATCCAGGTCGGTCAAATTTGAGAGATCGTCCCTCCGGGATGGGTGGTTCAAAGCGAGACTTGCTTTGTTATCGGTGTAAGCAGCCAGGCCATGAGGCGATTGGTTGTTTGACTCCCAAGAGGATTCGATGTTTCAAGTGTGACTACTACGAACTGCCCTAATACATAACCAGGGAAACGGCAGACAGCGGACTTGAGTGGTCAAAATAGTGTTGCTGTGGAGTCTTTGACCAAAGTTCAATCAATTCTTGATTTTATCCTTGATCATACAGTGAATGATGAAAGACCCTATTTGAAGGATAGAATTTTATGTACTGAAGTGTCAGGATTGTTAAATTGAGGTGCATCTCGAACTATTTTTGGTTGTTGTGGCGCAAAGCTTCTTGAGAATCTAGGTTAAGTGTTGAATTCTTCGAAGGAGACTGTTTGTCGTGTCGCTAGTAGTCAAACTTGTGAGGTATTAGGTGAATGTATGGTACCGTTCCTTGTTAGAGATCGTTTGAGGGTCTTACCTGTCTCAGTTGTTCCTGAGGTACCTCATACGCTTATTTTAGGTTCAGATTTTCGAAGAGTTATGGGAATCGTCCCCGATTTGAGACACAATAAATGGCATTTTTCCGAGTTACCCGCAACGATCGGAACTCTGGATCACCTTCAGAGTCAGACGGTGTTGTCTGATACACAAAAGGTTCAGCTGGAAGCTATGATCACTAGGAACAGAGAACTCATAGCTTCGTCATCGACTGCAGAGCCGCTCCCGTCAAACAAAGATATTATCCGGTGTCGCCAGTAATGCAAGCCCATATTGGTAAGGAACTGGACGAGATGTTGTCGTTGGGAGTTATAGAAAGGTATAATAGTCTTGCACGTTGGTCCGTGAGGTTGCAAGAGTTCGATTTTAGAATCATTCATCGAAAAGGCAAAGATTATGTTGTCCCCGATCTATTGTCTAGATCAGTTCCTGTTATAGATACTATCGAACCTGTCCCAATCCGGAGTAATGATCGTTGGTATGATGCGATTTGTCAGTTCATTATCTCCACACCACTGAAGTTCTTGCAGTGGCGATTCATTGATGGGTGATCATTTAGGCATGTTAATCCGAGAAGTGGCTCTTCAGGCGAAGAGGAAGAAATGTGGAAAGAAGTCGTTCCGAAAGATGATCGCAGGAAATTGCGAATTGTTTTCCGATATGTTCGTAATTATATCCCCTGTACTGCTCATAGGGTAGAACAAGGATCCCCTAAAGGGTTCATGACAGCTCAACCCCGTGCTTCCCCCCGTACCTTGGGAAGTTATTGCTACCGATTTGATGGGACCTTTTCTTCGATCATATGAGGGCTATTCTTTTATCTTGGTTGTGTTAGACATCTTCAGCAGATTTCCACCGGTGGTTCATCTAAGGTCTTCCAAAGCTCCTCATGTAGCGAAGGTAATAGAAGAGGAAGTTTTCCTTATATTCGGAGTATCAAGACTACTGCTCTGCGATAATGGTAGACAGTTCATTTCTAACATATTTTCCAAATTGATGAAATATTATGGAGTAAAGGTTCGAACAGAACGCTGAAGACTATGGTTGCGACCTATGCCTCCGACAACCACCGGAAATGGGATGAGAATTTGGTGAAACTGGCTTGTGCCACTAGAACGGCTTACCATGAGACTATTGAGCAGAACCCATACCGAGACTTCGGAAAAGAGAGCGAAGTTGTTGCAAGGCATATTTGAGGATGTTAGGAAGCGGTTGGATAAAGCTTCACACAACGTTGAGAGAAGATATAACCTCCGTCGTCGTCAAGAAGAATTCCTTCCTCACCAATTAGTGTGGCGAAGAAATTTTGAACTAACTGATACAACAAATCATTTTTCCAAGAAGTTAGCTCCCCGATGGGTGGGTTCTTCAATAATAAAACGTAGAGTATCTCCTTGGATGTACAGTTTGGTAGATGGAGATACAAAGGTGTATGGAGTGTGAAGGATCTCAAGTCGGCTTGGTTGTTTCTTTTCAGAAAATCGTTCCTCATGATAGGAGTATCGCTGGTCACCAGCGAGAAGTTGGTAGGTTTGGTACTTGTAGGTTTGATCTGAGGTTATTTTGGGGGCAGTGTGTTGAAGAAACTACGGATTTCTAGTTGAGTCAAGCAACTAGACAGGCAAGACGTTAGGTGAAGGCTGTTAGCTGTTTGAGCAAGAAACAAATCGGAAGATATCTATTGACTGTTTTGCCATCCTGTTTTGGGATTATCTAAGTTTGTTGCTGCGTGGTAGATTGGAGTGAAGCATGGTTGATTGAGGAGCGTCGTTGTTCTGGAGCGAGTTCGAAATTGGTTGTTGAAGACCGCTCACCCAGACCCGTTGGAGGGCATCATCAACACCTAAAATGTTCTTGCTGTCTGAAGACTGGTTTAATTATGTGTGAAACCCTTGTTGAAAAGGGTTCCTGCAAGAAGCCAAGTTTTTTTCTGGAGTCAATCTTTGCTAGGAGGCCAGAATCCTTGTAGAGCAGTACCATTTTATGAGGGAGCTGTACTTTTGCAGAAAATGAAGATTATGTTGGAGGCTGCATAATTGCACAGTCGAGACTTCTAATCAGTACACTTGACTGGAAAATCCAGATCTACAATTTATGTTCCAGAGACCCCGTTGGAGAGTCGCAAGTCACAATCTTGGAGTGAATATGGAGTCACCTATACCTACAAGCATCAATCTTAGAGTGAATCTGGAGTCACCTATACCTACAAGTAACCTAGCTGTAGTGAAATATTCTTGATGATATATATTTTTACGTTTCACGAAAAGTTACTACTACTTGATGTGAAAAATATTATATATATGGTAACTCAGTATTCATGTGATATATCTGCGGAAAGCTAATAACATCTTCAGTCAGCACAAAATTGGCAAAAGAGGTAACCTCTGAAAATGGATTCATTCGCCGACGTTTCATTCATGATTTGTCGACAAACTTTCCGTACGGTATAATCCCTAAGGTAACTTTTCCTTCGTATATAGGAGAAAATCTGCCTGTTCCAATCAACTACTCACCGATTTCACAGTCCTCGAATAACAGTGAAATCCGACTCGGAAGTTCTCCAAATTTACTGGGTGGTCACATCAAGTTTTTCAAGTCAAAATATACAGGGCTATAATATTAGGTATTGGCTTCTCCGATTTCCTAGGTTGTAGAAAGAAGCTTACTCTGAACCTGCTGTGGTGCAAAACTGAATGGTGCCCAATTTTTTTATAACAGGTCAGGTGAAATTGCCCTAGAGTAACCTCAACGCTCGCCGGTAGTTTATCCAAGACCATCTTCACTTCGAGGAACGTAACCAAGAGCGTGCAGGGATTTTGAGCGTCGATCCCAAAGGAAAAAAACCCTTATAAGGATTGAGTGTCTAGTAGTGATCTTAGTTGTTTCGGATTATTATTTTTCGACCAATTTGAGATGAATTGTCATAAATCGTATGGATCGTTATGTGTGCTCATTTAGCAGCTTCAATTGTTGCACTACACCTATTTTTGTATTAACATACTCAGATCTCGTCTTCAAACTGGGGTCTTGGCGCCAGCGATTGAATTCCGCCTGTTTGAATGTAACAGCCTTAGAGCAGCATTCATTGAACCATGGTTTCTCAGAATGTGGTCTCTTTGTACTACTTGGAATGAGTGGGATCACCAGATGAAAAACAGACCCTTCTCCAAGGAAAATCAGAGAAAAACATTCGAAGACCGCCCCAGTCTGCACACTCGTAATGCCAGACGCGACGCGCGGGTAACTCACCATTAATTGGAGCCAAATACGAACAAGTTTTTGAAATCAAATTATGATCAGAATTACCCAAGGAGAAGTGAATTTTGATCTGATAAATATCAGGATGAGTAGTAAGAAATAAGTCCAGTGTCCAAATTGGTTACTCGTATCAGGAATACGAGTGGGTTGATCGATGATTTGTTCTAGATCATTAGTAACAGCAAATGTTTCTGCCTGTCGTCCTCTTTTATCTGTTCTATTCGAGAGATTGAGCCATGAAGATTTATATACATTGAAATCTCCCAATAAGGTGACCTCAGCAGTTGGATGGTTTTCTTTGATGAAGTCGATTTTTTCCGATAGAAATTCGAATAGTCTGTCAAAAGAGTCATTGATAAATAAAGACAACGAACAAATTTAGTTTGTTGATGTTTGACAAGCTTAAACCACATCACGTCAAAATATTTCGGTTCCAGCCCTTCTTCGCGTTTGCACGACAAATCATTCCTAGAGTAAAGACAACCACCACCTTTGCATCGAAAGCGAGAAAAGAATTCATAACCTG
The DNA here is from genome assembly GCA_032362365.1 of Zygogramma bicolorata. Taxonomy (NCBI): domain Eukaryota; kingdom Metazoa; phylum Arthropoda; class Insecta; order Coleoptera; family Chrysomelidae; genus Zygogramma; species Zygogramma bicolorata. Next base: position 64,297 of record JAVJAQ010003503.1, read on the forward strand.
GAAAAGCATATGTACATTATTCGTATATGAATTGACCTGAGTTTCAGTTAGCATAAGAATGTCGGGTTTTTCGGTTTGCAGATGGTCATGCAAATCATTGATATTTTTATTCATACCACGAATATTACAATAATCGATTTTCAATACTCTCGATGAAGGTTCCCCCTCCCCACTCAATCAAGACATAGCCAGGTTATTCCAAAACAGAATATATCGTGGAGAATAAATGTAAAAAGCCAAAGAAAGAATATAACCTGGAAAAATGGAAAAACGCCGCACTCAATCAAGACATAGCCAGGTTATTCCAAAACAGAATATATCGTGTAGAATAAACGTAAAAAGCCAAAGAAAGAATATTACCTGAAAAATGAAAAAACGCCGGTAACAATCAGAAAATAACAGTGGTCATTTATCAATAATTTATTGAAGGGAGAAATCAATAAAAGAGATCGGATCAATATTCTTGAATATGAAGGGCAAAATCTGAACAATCCCAAAGACATTGCTGATCAAATGAACTCAACATTCTATCCATATTGAAAATTCCATGATGAATAACGTTAACCAACAAATAGAATTACTTGAGCAATTTGATGAAATTCTTAGCGATCGTTCAATGTATCTCAGTTAAGCAAGTGCTCAATAAATTCAAAAAACACTAAAAGATCTTAACAAAAAATCAGCACCTGGATATGATAACATGAGTGCAATATACCTTTCAACTCCTTGTGAACGTGTCATTCCCATACTAGAAACAGTAATAAACCATATATTCAAACGAAGTATTTTTTCAGACGTTCCTAAATTCAGTGAAGTAATACCTGTCCACAGATCCGGACCTAAAAATATCAAAGACAACTACAGACCCATCTCTGTTACTCCTACAGTCTCGAAAGTTGTTGAAATTCTTATTAGAAACCGCATCATAATTTATATAAAAAAATATATAAACTTTGATGATTCCAGTATGAGTGTGCAACCACTGACTTCATCAATTATATTACTACAGCCCTTAACGATAAGAACCATGTACTATCAATGTTTGTGGAGTTTTGAAAAGCTTTTGATGTAGTAGATTTCATCATCATCATAGTGGTGTATGGATATTCCAGTCAGGGTGTTAATACAATAGCAGTAGTACAGCAAGGCTCAGTTTTACTATTATATCTCTGCTGTATACATTGCACGTAATGCCACTTAAGCTTGCGAACCTCACCTGCAGATATTTGAAGTTTGCAGATGATACTATACTTGTTCATGAAGGAAAAGAACTGAACCTACTACGAACAACAGTAAACCTTGACCTCAAAAGATATAATGAATGACTAACATAAAATAAACTCCAACTTAACATAAAAAAGATAACAAACGAACATCGAAGGAACATGAATTTTTCAGACATCACAATAAAAATACGGAAATACGTAGGATGCATGATACAAAATATTTGAGACTAGTGATTCATGAAAAATTGAACTGAAACATATTGAAAATAAAATAGCCCCAATGATAGATGAACTGTATCGTTGTAGAGACTACCTAATCCCATCCTCTCCATTGCATATTTAAGTAAGTAAACAATCGAAATGTGACACTAGATTTGTGCGTTTGTCAAGAAGCTCCCCAGTCACAATACACGATCACAAAATAATGTGTTTTTGAAACCAGTACACACAAATATAGGTCTGAATCACCTAATTATTCAATGCATGACTTAAAATACTCTTCCTAATGAGATAGTAGACTGTTCAAATATAGGGATATTCAAAAGGCGAATAATGAAACACTACTGTAAAGTTCACTCTAACTGTACTGCACCGATCCGCTATTACTCAGCAACTGTGTTCCAGCTCGTCGGTTTTTGTTTATTACTCACTGCCACATAACAAAAACTTCAATATCGGATGAACCATACACTTACTCATAATCTTATATCATAAGCTACTACTTAAGTGTTATACCTTACTCTGACTATGACAATTACACCTACTTTTCTTTCCTATTATTTATTAGTCCTAATGCTACTATTCAATATACAAACTTGACCATTCGAGTATCTGAACATAATTACAATAATATACCTAAGTGGTGAGAGTTCCCAAATCTCCTGAGAGTTCATCGTTCTACATTTCGGTGCAGGCTATCTGAAGCAAGAATACATGTTTTACTCAAAGATTCATGTTATCAATCGTTATTGCAGGTTATAGGTTGATTTGTCATCTGGCTTGTATTTGCCAGATGGGGTTTGCTGATTGTCCACTCACCCTCCACTTTCTTCAGATGAGTAATGTTTCTTCGTAAATTTTGACCAGTTTCATCATTTCGAACATGAACATCACCCCCGTCCTTGCTCACAACTGTATGTTGGCGAGGATTGAAATTAGGACAGACCTTGTTATTTTTCACCAAGTTTTTTATATATACCTTGTCTCCCGGTTCCAAAGCAGTTTCTTCTGCCCTCCTTTTTCTGTTCCCATTTTCTTTCCCTTTTCTTTCAGAAGTTTATCTCTGACTCTAATTTCAACATCCAACGTATTCATTTCGAGATCTATCAGACTTGGGATTTTATCACTGAACTGTCTTCCGAACAATAACTGAGACGGCGTTTTTCCTGTCGTTGATTGCGGTGTGCTGTTATACATCAAGTATTCTAGTGAATCATTTTTCCAATTTTGCCTGTGAGCGTGACTGATTTCAATCCTTTTCAGAAGATCCCGGTTTTGTCTCTCAACTTCGCCGTTCTGTTGGGGCCAATACGGAATGACATGTTGAAGTTTAATGCCACATTCCTTACAGAAATTTTGGAAATCATTACTCGTAAATTGATGACCATTATCGGTGGTTATGTAAGATGGATAGCCTAGCCTGGAACATATTTCCTGTATCACCGAAATTGTACTCTTTGCTGATAAATCTCTCATGATTTTAACCTCCTAGTATCGGTTATAGTAGTCAACCATGACAAATAGAAATTCTCCCGATGGAAGAGGGCCTAGAAAGTCTGCAGCTACTGCCACCCATGGTTGTGTCGGTAACTCACGTCGTTTCATGGGGTTCGGAGGGTTTGGACCTGCAACTAGTGTACATCCTTTGCAGGCTTTTACAATTTTCTCTGCGTCAGAATCTATTTTCGGCCACCATACCTTAGTTCGTAATCGATTTTTCATCGCAACTGTCCCTGGATGGCCTTCATGAGCTGCTTTCAGAATTTCTGATCTCAGCTGACTCGGTACAACTATTTTGTCACCTCGTAGTAAGATACCTTCGTAAAAACATAGCTCAGTTTGAAAGATTTTGAAATTATTCACCGAAGGATCCCAGTTTTCTCTGAAAATTCCTTCTCTGATCTTGATTATTTCTTCATCTGATTTGGAATATCCTTTGATGACGGCCATAGAAACAGCATTTGGTTTGGTATTGCTAACAATTTGGCAAACAAAATTTTCGTCAAACGGTTTTGGATCATGAACCCGAGACGACGGGTCGGCTATGTTGAATTTACCTGGACAGTAAATAACTTAATGATTATAGGCTTGTAACCTTAGTACCCACCTCTCTATACTTGCACAAGGTTTAGATTTCGGCCCGAATATAGTTTCCAGTGGTTTATGGTCTGTAACCAACACGGAGACGACTTTACCATAAAGATACATGTGAAAGTGTTCCACTGCCCAAACCAACGCCAGAGCTTCTTTTTCGGTTTGACAGTACCTTTTTTCACAATCAGTTGAACTTCTATTTCCGAAAGCGATGACTCGAGGTCCACGTTCATTGAATTGAATGAGGACACATCCTAGACCAACTGGGCTCGCATCAGCTATGACTTTCCAGATTTCCAATTTTTGAGAGATAATGCCTCAGTTTTTCAAAAGACTCCCGTTGCTCGTTGCACCAAAATTTCTCGATATTCGTTTGTCTGCCTAATTTCATGCGGAGTAACTTTCTCATCGGCTCAGTTAAGGTGGCTAAATTTGGTATCCATTTTCCGATATAATTGACAATACCTAAGAAACTTTGTATCTCCTCGACATTCTTTGGAGTGCGGAATGTTTGTATGACCCCAAGGTAACTAGAAAGAGGTTGGATACCATTTGGTGATAGCCTATCCTAGAAATTCTATATTCGAAAGCCTGAACAAACATTTGTTTCAATTCAATAAAACATTGTTGATTCTCAAAGTTTCTAAAACTCTGGTGAGTCGATTATCATGCTCTTCTACATTGGATCCGAAAACTAAAATGTCATCCATGAAATTGGTAACGCCTTCACACCTAGACAGAACTCGTTCTAATAATTTTTGGAAAATGTTGGGGCACAAGATATACCAAACATCAGCCTTTTATATCTAAGCAATCCCCTATTACTGATAAAAGTAGTAATGTATCGAGAAGACGGCGATATTTTGATTTGGTAAAAAGCATTTCTGATATCCAACCTAGAGAATATTTAAGCATTTCCAAATTCAGGCAACAATTGGTCTATGGTAGGAAGGGGGTGATTTTCACGGAGTATCGCAGTACTAGCCCTGCGCATGTCAACACATATTCTTACCTCACCGTTTCTTTTCAGTATGGGTGATATTGGCAAAATCCATCTAGATGGTTCAACTACTTCCTCAATAATATCCCCCTCGAGCAATTCTTTTGATTTCTCACTTATTTTTTCCTCGAGAGGAATAGGAACTCTCCTATGAGGTTGGCATACCGGTTTCACAGTTTCGTCTATTGGAATGTCCACAAGAACATTCTTGAACTTCGGAAATGGAGTTAATTTGGTACTCACCGAGTTAATCCCTATTTTCAGAACTCCCAATGATATGGCGGTTGATTTTCCCAACAGGTTCCTGTGACCTCCTTCTATCACATAAAAAGTAGCCGTGGTTGAGTTAACCCCCACTGATATTGTTGATTCAAACGAACCCACGACATTCAGTAGTTTCTCACTTGCGTAGTATTCTTCAAATTTTGCCAAGCTTCCAATGTTAGTAAATTGTTCTTGCCACCTATAAAGATTTTTCCATTATCATTATTATTGATATAATCAATCCGACCAATTGTAATCATTATCAGTATAACTATAATAATTTTCATACAGACACGACTTTTATTGTTATTATTACTATTATTATCATTATTGTTAATATTATCCAAATATTGTTTTAACCTCACCTGAATCTATAAGAAGATCCGTATCGATTCCGCCGATCTGACATTTTATGGTCTCATCCCCATCATCATCTACATGGAAAACGTAGTCTGTGCCTTCCTGAACCGTTTTTTCCATAGCATTAACGTTTGAGGGATCAGTTTTCTTGAGTGCCTTGTGTGATCTATGTGACGCTAGTTTTTGATAGACCTTCTTACGTTTCGATGATGAGGTTCTACACTGCATTTCGAAGTGTCCCTTGAGACCGCACCTGTTGCATTCCGAGTTCAGGGCTGGACAATTTGAACAGCTTGAGTTGTATCCTAGTCTGCCACCACATGTACATTCGCGGGTGCTATCGCTTGTTTGGGTTGGGGCTCTCATCTTTACAAAATTCACATCTTGAGAGGAAGAAGATGACACTCACGGAACGTTGGAAAATTTTTCCAGTTGTCGTTTGCCAGCCTCCAAAGAGTTGGCTACGCTAATTATTCGTTCCAGACTGACTGCATCGCCAACTGTTGAAATCTTTTTCCTCAAGTCGACATTGTTTCCTTTTTCCACTATGCCTGACGTCTCAATTTTATGAGAAATTCCTCCCCCTCTTCCTGTTTCATCAGTCTAAATATATGTCTTTCTAAAACTTTACTTTGTTTTGGAGCAAAGTATTCATCGAGCTTTGTTATGGCTATTTTGAATGTGTCAGCATCTGGTTCATCCACATGTGCACCTGGTATATTATAATATATTTCTTGGAGGCCCAATCCCCCTGTATGTAAAAAACCGCTCTCTCTTTTATAGGGTTTTCGATATTCGTCGTTTCTTTTGGACCTCCATCCCTTGTTCTGGACCTTTATCCCCAACTTTGGACCTATATCCTTTCGTTTGGACCTATGTCCCTAAGCTCGAACCTACGTTCTTTCTTTCGAACCTATGTCCCTTGTTTCGGACCTACGTTCCTTGTTTTGGACCTGCGTCCATTGTTTTGGACCTATGTCCCTTGTTCTGGACCTGCGTCCCTTGTTTTGGACCTGCGTCCTTTTTGTTGGACCTGAGTCCACTGTTTTGTTCATTTTTTTTAACCTTGGCATTTTCCACTCCATCAACTCACTCCATTAACTGATATGGGTTTCACTTTGTTATTATTTGTATCACGTGGATTATTCCACTTACCTTTCGATCCAATTATTCCAATTTGAGTTAATCCTCGTCGCCATTGTAAAGTTCACTCTAACTTTGTACTTTCTGGACAACAAATAAAACACAATGAATCTGTACTGCACCGATCCGCTATCACTCAACAACTGTGTTCCAGCTCGTCGGTTTTGGTTTATTACTCACTGCCACTGCAATAGTAGACTTTTATTCACAAGCCTGTAATTCTATTTTATTTGCATATCACACATTCAGAATTACCTAGAATACCATATTACTATCAGGTACATATTTGTGATGTAATAAATATGTTTATTTTCATATGTATACAGTTAATTTTTCCGTTTTAAGTTTCCGAGACCAGCACAAAGTGCTGCTTTGAATATCCTTTGTTGGATAATGCATTCATTCATATATTTGTGAATGTACATTGTTTTTCTGAGCTGCATCGTTTACATAAAGTTCTTGAAGAAAAGGTTGTTGAAAATGCCTCTTTCACTGAATACTATTCGAAAGTGATTTCTTGTAGGGAACAAAATGATGCTGAAGAAGTATCCCACTCATTTCTCCTGAAGATGTTAACCATGTTGGTGAAACGCAGTTCATTTGCATTTTCAATTTGCTAGTGTTTGAATATGCTTCCAAATATTAGTCCCTCTGGACAATCGAAGACTTAGTAAATTCCTATTTTTCCGAAAATTGATTATACTTATTTCATCAGAAATGAGTTTTTTATTCGTAATACCAAATATGGAAATTGAGCTGTTGTTATTCTATGTACCAACTCATATGAATTAGAGTTATTTTTTCATAAGACTTTTGAATGAGTTTCATTTTATGATTAGATTTTGGTTTTATTTTATGTATAACAGTTTCCGGGTAGTACTAATAGTATTATTTTATATCCCTGTAGGTAAACAGGAGACAAAACTTAGTCATCTCAGAATTGAATGATTCGATTTTCACAAATGTCAATTTGAGAACTGAATCTAATCTCCCTGTAAACATGAAAAACATTCATAGCTAAAATGTAACACGTAATATAATGCAATGAACATGATTTGACATTCTCACTAGACTATTTTTCATTTATTATTTTGTAAATGTTGAATATAAGTAGGTTATAATAATCTCAATAAAATATTTGGGCAGACATAAAACTTATCGTAGACCAAACTGAAAGAAACAACTGATATTTATCAACAGAAACCAACTCATACGACAAATGAAAATATTCCAATTACATTACACCATGTATTGAAGATCGATTGGCGAAAAATCAAGATTTGGTAAACGAAAAATCAATTGTAGTTCAAACAGAAGATACAGAATACAATTAATTACATAAACAATCCTGTTTCACAAATTAAAATATACCAACTAGTCCAATCAAATGAAGTTAAGAATAATCGGCGAGTTTGATATTTCCGAATACTTTTGGTTTTCAGTGGATTTGATTTAAACTTTGTAGGGTCAGAGGAAGGAGATCTCATCTCTCCCACACTAACAAATTGGCATCCTTACATAATCAAAGAACATTTTTAATCAAATGCTAGAAATGGAACTGTTCTCCTAACCACATAACCAAAAGTTTAGTGAACGTTAATAATTTGTAATACCACCGCAGAGGATATGACCACAGAATAGAAGGACTGTACTCGAGATTTGCAAAGAATATTCTGAATTTGGAAATCAAAATCACCTTCTCTGATATGAATCATTTCGAGAAAAACCTCATTGATATTCAAATCAATTCTGCATCTATTTTAAATTACTATACTTTCGTTGATTATGAACGTAGGCAAAAAATTCGCCAATACTCTCTTCCATAAAATAAAGTTGGAGAATATCAAAAAGTAATTTTCACTCCAATGTACTTCATTTCAAAATATTAAATTCAAAGAAAGACATTAATTTTCCATTCGAAGTTAAAAAATTCTTAGCACTTGGTCCTATTTGCACTTTTTCCTTCCAATAAAGATTTCAAAGTTTCATCTCTATTGGCGGACATAGAAAATATCATGCAGGCATTCGATCAGAATGAACAAGATTCATTTAGATCGGCTTGAAAAGTCATCGGCTACACTGAGAAAAATGATCGATGGTTTTGCAGAACATTTAAGAGCTTTAAATGCGCTTAACGAGCCTACTCATGCTTGGGACACTCTCCTCATTTATTCGGTAACAACCAAATTGGATGAGATTACATCATGGTAATGGGAGTACGAAAAGGCTTCATTCACCAAACCTACTTCGGAAAATATGAAAAGGTTTTTGAGAGACCGTGCTGACTTATTGGAGTCATTGGAGCAAAGTAAAATCGACAAACATATGAAAGATAAAAAACCTTTCCTTAGAGATCAAAAGATGAAACAGTCTAACAGATCACCTGTACATAAGTCATTTTTATCGTCAAAGGTTAATTGCTCGTATTGCAAAAATGATCACTACATTCAAGATCGTGTGGATTTTACTATTCCAAGCATTAAAAAAAGACGCGCAGAGGCAACGGAAAAAACGTCTTTGTTTTAATTGTGGGACATATAACAAAAAGCTGTTTTTCTGGACCTCGTAGATTCTTTAGAGCTCATCACGATACACTATTGCACAATGAGAGAACCGAGGCTTACGAAATTCAATAAAATAGTAATGATAGTGGGGATGATGCACAAGAAAACGTCCACTTATAGTCACATTATTTTCCGAATCGAGTTCAAGTAGTATCTCTTGCCACGATTTAGGTACGGGTTTATGACAAAAACAATAAGACTTTGTTTCATTTTATGATTAGATTTTGGTTTTATTTTATGTATAACAGTTTCCGGGTAGTACTAATAGTATTATTTCATATCCCTGTAGGTAAACAAGAGACAAAACTTAGTAATCTCAGAATCGAATGATTCGATTTTCACAAATGTCAATTTGGGAACTGAATCTAATCTCACTGTAAACATGAAAAACATTCAAAGCTAAAATGTAACACGTAATACAATGCAATGAACATGATTTGACATTCTCACTAGACTATTTTTCATTTATTATTTTGTGAATGTTGAATATAAGTAGGTTATAATAATCTCAATGAAATATTTGGGCAGACATAAAACTTATCGTAGACCAAACTGAAAGAAACAACTGATATTTATCAACAGAAACCAACTCATACGACAAATGAAAATATTCCAATTACATTACACCATGTATTGAAGATTGATTGGCGAAAAATCAATTGTAGTTCAAACAGAAGATACAGAATACAATTAATTACATAAACAATCCTGTTTCACAAATTAAAATATTCCAACTAGTCCAATCAAATGAAGTTAAGAATAATCGGCGAGTTTGATATTTCCGAATACTTTTGGTTTTCAGTGGATTTGATTTAAACTTTGTAGGGTCAGAGGAAGGAGATCTCATCTCTCCCACACTAACAAATTGGCATCCTTACATAATCAAAGAACATTTTTAATCAAATGCTAGAAATGGAACTGTTCTCCTAACCACATAACCAAAGTTTAGTGAACGTCAATAATTTGTAATACCACCGCAGAGGATATGACCACAGAATAGAAGGACTGTACTCGAGATTTGCAAAGAATATTCTGAATTTGGAAATCAAAATCACCTTCTCTGATATGAATCATTTCGAGAAAAACCTCATTGATATTCAAATCAATTCTGCATCTATTTTAAATTACTATACTTTCGTTGATTATGAACGTAGGCAAAAAATTCGCCAATACTCTCTTCCATAAAATACAGTTGGAGAATATCAAAAAGTAATTTTCACTCCAATGTACTTCATTTCAAAATATTAAATTCAAAGAAAGACATTAATTTTTCATTCGAAGTTAAAAAATTCTTAGCACTTGGTCCTATTTGCACTTTTTCCTTCCAATAAAGATTTCAAAGTTTCATCTCTATTGGCGGACATAGAAAATATCATGCAGGCATTCGATCAGAATGAACAAGATTCATTTAGATCGGCTTGAAAAGTCATCGGCTACACTGAGAAAAATGATCGATGGTTTTGCAGAACATTTAAGAGCTTCAAATGCGCTTAACGAGCCTACTCATGCTCGGGACACTCTCCTCATTTATTCAGTAACAACCAAATTGGATGAGATTACATCATGGTAATGGGAGTACGAAAAGGCTTCATTCACCAAACCTACTTCGGAAAATATGAAAAGGTTTTTGAGAGACCGTGCTGACTTATTGGAGTCATTGGAGCAAAGTAAAATCGACAAACATATGAAAGATAAAAAACCTTTCCTTAGAGATCAAAAGATGAAACAGTCTAACAGATTACCTGTACATAAGTCATTTTTATCGTCAAAGGTTAATTGCTCGTATTGCAAAAATGATCACTACATTCAAGATCGTGTGGATTTTACTATTCCAAGCATTAAAAAAAGACGCGCAGAGGCAACGGAAAAAACGTCTTTGTTTTAATTGTGGGACATATAACAAAAAGCTGTTTTTCTGGACCTCGTAGATTCTTTAGAGCTCATCACGATACACTATTGCACAATGAGAGAACCGAGGCTTACGAAATTCAATAAAATAGTAATGATAGTGGGGATGATGCACAAGAAAACGTCCACTTATAGTCACATTATTTTCCGAATCGAGTTCAAGTAGTATCTCTTGCCACGATTTAGGTACGGGTTTATGACAAAAACAATATGACTTTTATAGCTCGAGCAATATTAGACGCGGGATCTCAAAGTAGTTTAATAACTGAGGAATTCTGCAATGAGTTGAACGTTTTTTGTGCGTTTGTCAATTCACGAGTTACCGATTTGCAAACGAATATTTTGGCGCGAGAACACTGATAAGCCGATTGATGAGTACGAGTTGATTACAGTTACATATGTAGATGTAGATAAAACCTATATATTGGCGACTTTAATATACCCGAAGTAACTGGGGTCAATTCCAATTTGAATATAAATAATGAAAAATTAGTAACTCTCTGTGAATTTTTAGATTTTAATAATTTTAAGCTATTTAATGACGTGAAAAACTTATATGGCAGAACACTTGATCTTGTAATTAGTTCGGAAAATAATGTATTTGACTGTATAGTAGAAAGGGAAAACTTACCATTTGTTAAAGAGGATAGTTACCATCCACCGTTGAATATATCGATAAAAATGAAAAAAAAATCTGTACAACAAAATATTTCTTCACCTGAAATCAGATATAACTATAAAAAAGCCGACTTTCTAACGCTGAGTAGAAAAGTTAGGGATGCTAATTGGGACAGCGTCCTCCAAGAAATAACATGTGTGAACCTGGCATTACAAAATTTCTACGACATATGGAATAATATTATAGATGAAACTGTACCAAAATTTATCACTTACAAGCACACTATGAAAAACCAACCGTGGTTCACAAGAGAAATAATTAATCTAATCAAGGAAAAAAATAGGTATAGGAGATTGAGCAAATCTTTAGATTGTTTCAAACATAAATACTCACAAATGAGAAAAGAATTGAGGAATCTGATCAAATTAGAAGAAAGTAAATATATTGATGAAATGGAAAAAAATATAACGAGTAATCCAAATGAGTTTTGGAACTATGTCAACAAGAAAAAAAGTAGCAATTTGGATATTGACATTTATAAATTTAACGGGGAGGAAGTAGAAAATAATGAAACAGCAGAGACATTCGGGGCCTTTTTTTCATCTGTTCATTCACAAGTTGAAGCAAAATATGATTTGAATTTCAACTGCGATGAAATTCTGTGTAATAGTAGTCCGATTTCGAGAAAGCAATAAAAAAGCTCAAACCTAAGAAAGCCGCTGGAATAGATGGAATTCCACCATACATTATAAAAGGCTGTAATGAATGGTTGATGAAACCTTTGCTGCATATTTTTAACCTCATTATATCAACAAAAAATTTTCCTTCTTTGTGGAAAACTGCCATAGTTATCCCGATACCAAAATCCTCCAACCGAATGGATATTGAAAATTATAGAGGAATCTCTCTTATGTGTGCACCATCAAAGTTATTCGAGCAGATCGTGTACCTCAAATTGTATCATTATGTCGAAAATTATGTAGCTCATCAACAACATGGCTTTGTAGCTAATAAATCTAATAATTCAAATTTATTTATTTTCATTAATCGAGCATATGACTCTAGAATCAAAATCTCAATTAGATACAATATTCACAGATTTTCGCAAAGCATTCGATAAGGTTGATCATGATATTCTCTTAGAAAAGTTACATAGATTTGGGTTGACAAATAATTCACTTGAAATATTCAAAAATTATCTGAAAGATAGATCTTTGATTGTGAGACACAATGGTAATTCCTCTGGAAAATTCTATGCCAACGCAGGAGTGCCTCAGGGTTCCAATTTGGGTCCTCTCCTATTCATTATGTTCATCAACGATTTACCTTCAGTACTACGATACTCAGATTGTCTGCTCTTTGCAGACGATTTGAAAATATTCAAAAATGTTGAAAATGTAAGAGACTGTGTTAAAATACAAAAAGACTTAGAGAATGTTCATAAATGGAGTTGCCAAAATAAATTATTCTTCAATATTAAGAAATGTTGCATACTCACTATATCACGTAAAAAAAACCCAATTGAATTTGAATACAGAATAGATGGAGAGATTCTGGAAAGGTGCCTTGAGGTCAAAGATCTAGGTGTTACTCACGATAACGTTTTATCTTTTGCAAATCATATCCAAAATGTAGTTAGCTCCTCGAATCGTATGTTAGGATACTTAATTCGACAAAGTGCGCAATTCAAAAATATCAATACAATCAAACATCTTTAAATCACATTAGTCAGACCCAAATTGGAATTTGCCTCAATAATATGGTCGGGAGAACATCGTACTTCCCTCCAGAAAGTTGAGAAAATACAAAACAAATTTCTAAGATACATATACTTCAAAAAACATAAGATCAGAGCAGATTATAACACCATACGAACAAATTACTTGAGGAATGAATTTAAAATTTTATCTTTGGAAAATAGATTAACCCTTCCCATGCTGATTTTTTTATATAAAATAATTGATCATAGAATTAATTCTCCTGAACTCCTAGCGTTAATTAGATTTAATGTTTCGCCACGTAGAACTCGAATATTAACCATGTTTAATATACCTCGGCTGATAACTACCACCAGGGCCCCACTTGCAACCATGTTTCGATTAGCCAACAGCTTCAATGGTATGATTGACTTAGATTGGACCCTCTCACAAATTAAATTTAGGCGTATGTGCCTCAATTATATTCTGAATATGAGTGTTTGAGTAAGTTCATTTACGTATGTGTTTCTGTATAGATTACCTAACTGTATTGTTATCATATGAGAAATTGTTACTTGATCACTGTATGTATATATTATTCATCCATGTAATAAGACCTAGTGTCTGTTTGGATATAAATAAATAAATAAATAGATAAATAAATATGGGACTTCGGCCGCCGACTTTTTGGCAATTGGTTGCTTTCACCGAGTGGGCATAGATTACAAATTAGCTTTTCCTGTGGAATCAAAAGTAATGAAGAATCACTTTTATCTAGACGACATGTTGTCAGGAGCAGATAGTATTGATGAAACGATATCTATCGCAAATAACGTTTCCCAATTTAGCAGGTTTTCATTGGAGAAACTGTGTTTCAAATAGCCCATGAGATTCAAGGGGTATTAAAACAAAGGATGAAACTAATATTATTGATTTGAGCATTGATGAGAATACGAAAAACGGCATGATCTGAAATGGTGAAAATGATTGTTTCTTCTATAGTATTGGTATAAATTTCAATAAAAAAATCTTGAAGCGCATTGTTTCATCTGAAATTTCTCAGATATTTCAATCCCCTTGGCCTCTTGAGTTGTTGCACCATTGTAACCAAAATTATTCTTAGATATGTTTGGCTTAAAAACTTAGACTAGAATAACACTTTATCTCAATCTTTGCACACGAGATGATTGAAATTCCGCGATAAAAACGCATTGAATGATTTAGCAATTTCCAGACAAGTTATTTGTGAAAATGCTGTTCGCGTTGAAATTCATGGGTTTTGCGATAGTTTAGCACGTGCATCTGGGAAAGCTAATATGGTCAAACATATGTTAGATGTATCTATCGATAAAACAGTTCATTGGTGTGATTCGACAGTAGTATTTGTGGCAGATCGAGTCTCAGCTATTCCATAATTGTCGCATATTCATGATTGGAAACATGTGCCAAGTACTGAAAACCCCGCTAATCATATATCACGTGGTGTTTCACCTAATTATTCATGCTCTTTTGATATATATTGGTCCTTCCTCATTGGTTGAAAAGCAACAAAAAGTATTGGCCCGATCTTCGGACTTATGATTAAAATTTACCGGAATTTTGAATAAACATAGTTGCATTGAAAACAGCATTAGATGAATCAGTTATAGATTTTGAAAAATACTCTAATTTGACGAGATTGATGCGCAAAGTTGCTGCAAGCAATTTTCAGAAAGTTGCCTCAAACTGAGAAATGAAAAAACTTTCAGTTATTTGAATTCTGGAAAAATCACTCGAGCATTTTCATGTTCAGTAAGGATAGTACAAAGAAAAAGTTTTTCTTACGATATATCTGCCTTGAAGAATCGTAATATTATTGACAGATAAAGGTAGTTGTTAAAACTCAACCCATTCCTTGACAGCAACGAAATTCTTCGTGTTGGAGATAGATTGAGGATGATAAGAGATAAGAATAGATATTTAATTACGTTTCAAGCATAAGCTTACTGAACTTTCATTTCTTCAATAAACACAAACGGCTGTTGCACGCAGGACCGCAGTTACTATTGTCATCAATTCGCCAGAAATTTTGGCTCTCAGCAGGGCGTAATCTAGCTAAAAAAATATTTTACGACTGTGTTCGCTGTTTCAGGGATAATTCTAGACACATTTATCCAATTATGTGAGATTTACCTGTTCAAAGGGTGGAACGAGCTCCGCCTTTTTCCACTACAGGTGTAGACTATGCCAGACCATTTTCGATTAAAGCTGGACAAGGACGCCGATGCAAAGTAATCAAGTCTTCTATCAGCTTATTTGTTTGTTCCGTGACCAAGGCTATACACCTCGAACTTGTATCAGATTTGTACAGAGAAGCCTTTTTGGCAGCCTTCAAACTTTTCATAGCGCGCTGTGAAAGACCGTCTCGAATGTTTTCGGACAACGGGACTAATTTCGTAAGTGCGAGCCTAGAGTTGAAACAGTTTGGAAAATTTTAACAAGATGATTTCAACGCTTTGGCCGAAACATTTGAAAAAGAGGGTGTATCGTGGTCATTCATACCGAAACATTCACCGCACTTTGGCGGTTCGTGGGAGGCAAGAGTCAAGGCAACAAAGTATCATTTGAAACGTGTAGCGGAAAATGCATTGTTGACATTCGAGCAATTTTATACTTCATTAGTTGAAATAGAATCAGTTCTGAATTCACGTCCATTGTCCCCTTTATCCTCTGAACCTTCAGACTTGAACCCCTAATTTCAACACATTTCGTAAGTGGAAGACCCATGACTACAGTTGTCTATCCAGACTACACAAATATTTCCGAAAATCGACTGAAGCATTTTCATCGTGTATATCAACTTCAGCAGCATTTTTGGTTCCTATGGTCCTTTGATTACATTGCAGAATTGCAAAAACGTTGCGAATGGCAGTCAGAAAATGGATCGCTGAGAATCAATGATTTGGTGAATATCGAGGAAGAGAATCAACCGCCGCCATGGAAAGGATGGTTTAGCGAGAGTGACGACCGTCAGAACTAAAGTTGATCTTATTAAAGGTTCTTTTGCTGAAATTTGTCCTCTGCCGTCGAACCCTTGGTATCGATTGTTACTAGATTTTGACAGAAACGATAAACTTTCGAAAGGATAACCTTTCAAGGTGAGGGGAGATGTGTCGTATAATAATAAATAACAAAGTTGAATTTTTATCTGAATGAAACTTCACGCGCTGTATATGTTACTTGTGTGAGGGAGCTCAGCAGTATCTGTAGATACGTTAATGTGTGGATGGTGATGTTCAATTTTTTGAAAAGTTGTATAATTTTGGAAACGAATATAGTAGAAAATAGAATCTGGTGATTTTAATAGAAGCATAAACGTTAGAAAGCAAAAGCCAGCTCAAAGATACAGTCCACGAGAACGCCAACTAATCCAACAGTAATTGATGATTGGCTTCACTACCGTTTTATCATGTTTCAGGGATTTGTTCATGTGAGGATATGGTTTCCCCAATTTCCAGGTGTCGTGATGCAATCTGATCAAGAATTGATAATAATGTGCAAACCCCCAGAGCCGACGGTTATCGAGAATAAAGCTGCTGGATTTGCTGGTAGTTTGTGAGTATCCTTCAAAGTTTTTTTATATACTGCATTTGAGTAATTATCCTTTTCTCAATATCAATGACCCATATTTATCAATAGTTAATTTTACGAGATCCCGATAAAAAACTGTATTCATGCAGTTTAATTCCAGTTATGATGCGGAGATAGAGAAATTCGATTAAATATTCGAACAATGGACTGACACTGCGAATTCGGCTATTGACCTACACTGCGAATTCGAATGAAAATTCAGCTATTGAAATCGAATAATCAAGTGGTCTAGTTTCGGATATCCATTCATTTTACAATTTTACGATCCATTAACAACTATTCAGTTCAGAGTTGATCTATACAATTTCGAAGATTTGACCCAACTATTCGGTTATTGGGATGGTAAATATATATATACATTATATATGGATTTCTTTCTTTGACTTTTTTAAAAAATGATACAAGGGTGGTTACTACCACCGTGGAAAACACTCGATAAAGTTGGTCTCTTTAATTGAAAATGATTAACAATGAACCTGTTTCAAATATGAGTACTAACTAACTACCGAACTACTTAACTACTGACTTATTAGTGACTGCTCATGGTAACGCAGGACCTTTTTATAATCTCGGAAATATAGCCCAGGTAGCACAGTTGTCTTTAGAGACGTCTTTATGACGTCGATTTCAGGTCAATATTGTTCAGAGACGTCATGTGACCAATATGGGACGTCTTTATGACGTCGATTATTATGACGTCATTGAACGTGATATCCGTCATAATGACGTGATTATTTTTCTCGAAAAACGACGTCTATAAATTGACGTCTAGTTGACATACCATTGACGTCATTATTCTTCACCATGAACAAAATCTCTCATCATACCTTCGAAATTATTCTAATGATATATTTGATTTGAATGGCGCAGCAATATAGCGATGGCAGCACTGTTTTTCTTTGTTTCTGTAATCTCGGTCGCCGAACAACAACTTCAGACGGTGTCTCGGTTATGACCAGTGTTGTCAGTGTGAACGATTTGATGCCGAATGTACTAAATCGACTCCCATTCTGTTGTATTTTGGTATATAGAAGTAGGGAGTGGGTTATATTCTTATATGAACATTCTTGCGGGTATGGGAAAAAATGAAAATATATTATCCAGACATTGATATTTTTCACGTGTTTTTGCTTTTTAGTCTGTTAAATCGTAAAAATATATCTCTGGCTCAACTATTCCTGATGTTCATTCATATCATAATATAAATTAGTTTCCAATAAATCAACAGGCAATTGAGATTATAATTAGTCACCTTCATGTTGGTTTGGCGAATTTCTTTAGAGAAGTACTGGCAACGGTGTACTTGACTAATTACGATACGAACACGAACTGCACACCGACCGAACGCCGAACGCGAAACTTACGCCATGTTGTTGTGTTGTATGGTTGTATGTGGTGTCTTTTCTTCAACTCTGATCATCTGATATCTCATTGGGATGGTTTGAATGATATGATTGAATGTGGTTTGAATTTAGTGTAAATTTCAAGGAATTATTTGAGTTAAATGT
Source organism: Zygogramma bicolorata (assembly GCA_032362365.1). NCBI lineage: Eukaryota > Metazoa > Arthropoda > Insecta > Coleoptera > Chrysomelidae > Zygogramma > Zygogramma bicolorata. Next base: position 82,529 of record JAVJAQ010003503.1, read on the forward strand.
GTGATGTCCGTAATATTGTTACTCCTGCAGATATAATAGAAATCATGAGTTACATATTAGTTGAGTTAAACGAATTATTGGGTGGGGGTCTTGCAATAGTCAAACAGTATTGGGTGACGCCACGAAAAACAGGGGTTTTTTGGCCGCCTATTAAGGATCAAAAGAAATATAACAGGCTTTTACTTTCTGATACTGAAGTAGATTCTACATATAAATTGTATGGAATCTAGAAAATTTTTTAGGAAACTGGTAAGTTCGATTAGAAATTAGTAATGTTTTCAGTCTGAGTTAGGTACAAACTTCCGATGTTAGGTGATATAATATCTAGGTTATGTTATCTATGGCATGAACAACGTTAGCAAAGCCATGTTTTGGTGTGCCTATTAAATTATCGAAAGTGCATCATATGATAAGTATTATGATATTATGATTGAGGTAATACACAGAGTGCTTAGCACAAGTGATATCTATATATGGAAGTTATCTTTTCAAGTCATGCTTCCTTATTGGCCAATTATTTCAATTATTTTTGGAAACTTGCTATTACTAAACCAACTAGTTATATTTTTCTATAGTAACTTTTCCGGTAAATGTTAATAGGCTCTCCATTATATATACATCCTTTCCTTGTAGGTACACATTATAGATAGTAGAGACTGAGTTGAAATTGTTTGGATCATAGGTATAAGGGTAGATTAGATTATAGCTATAATCTTATTGTTAGTGAGCAGTTATGTTCTGTATACCAATTTGTGAGAACTATGAATGGAAAAATTGACTACACATTCACAGATGATTTTCGAGCTGCTCAAGAGAAATTGAAGCAAAAAAGGAAGATAAGTGCAAAAAAATTATATATAGCAGTGACAGTGATGAAGATTGTTCGTTTTCGTTAACCAGCTGACGAACGTCAACCCTCAGAAGTCGAAACTTGTGCGAGCAATGGATCAACGAGGCCTTACCTTTTAACGTGCGATTACCCAGCACGGTGGCCCGGCGAGGATGAGGAAAGTGATAAGGGTAGTTGAAAAATCAACAAAATTTCATTTCCAAATCAGCTGAAATTGTTCGTTCTATATGAGTTAGGTATTTTTCAACGTACTCACCACTTTCTGAGGTAACATGAGCGACAATAGGTGATCAATGAACTGCTCATCCATTACTGATTACTGTTATTATCATCAATTTGTATACCTTTGTTCTCTTCCATACAATGTTTAATATGTTCAAATTATTAGGTAGTGTTACAATCTTTTGATGATATTATTTCATTGAAGAAAAAACATGCATCATCAGCATTACTATCCAGATTTCCATTACCGCCTCCAGAATCAACCACTTCAGGCGCATCCATCATATCAACTCCTTCTAGAAGAGGTTGGTAACTGACACCAGATTGAAAGATAGGTTTGAATAATGAATTTGACATTCCAGTTGTGACTCCATCAGTAGAGTAGTGGTCTCGGTAGTGTAGTGGTTAGCATATCTGCCTATCAAACGGAAGGCCGGGGTTCGAATCCTCGCCGGGCCACCGTGCTGGGTAATCGCACGTTAAAAGGTAAGGCCTCGTTGATCCATTGCTCGCACAAGTTTCGACTTCTGAGGGCTGACGTTCGTCAGCTGGTTAACGGAACGAACAATTTTTTAGCCAATAGCAAATCCAGATTATGTAATTGACAGGAAAGGTTGATTCATGCTTTATATACTAACATCTCAGGTGAAATTTTAAGTTTTCTGGTAATTATGTTATTAAGCTCAATCATATGGTACTGATCGATTGATATGATGTCCAGAAGCTGAAAAAAAAATTATTCCAATTTGCATACCTGAGTCAAGCATTTCCTTTTTTATAATTGCAAATATATACAGTGTAACCTATTTTTACCAGCATCACCCTTGTAGTTGCCTTTTTACGAAAGTACCTAAAAATATTACTAATGTAGCCAAAACAATTCAAAGCTTCACCTAGATGTTTTTTATTTTAATAATATATGTTTTTATGTTAAAATGTTCAATATGTTCAATAGATACAAATTTTTGATCTTTTCTTATCTATCGAGTATTGAGTACCTATAACCTCTCCAATAATCCTTATATATTTGCTTCTGAATGCGATTCATATGTTTTCTGAAAGCTAAATTCAAAAAACGTCATTATCTGTGAGATAATGACGTTGGTATGACGTCATATATTGGGTCGATATGTCGTCACTTCTTTGACGACATTTATGACGTCATCTTAACGTCATATATTAGGTCAATATGACGTCGCAGATGGTTTGAAGTGACGTCAAATTGACGTTAGTGTGCTACCTGGGAGTTTCAGCTTGGCAATATGGGAAATGAAATGAGACCACTCGCTGATGCTGCACTATCAGCATTTTCACGAGAAGTTGTTATTACTTGTAATTTGATATATGTGAGACATTGTCGTGAGGCTGCATTCTCCGCATATAACAACTTTCCTTTTTAATAAAAAGTTGTTGCTTTGGCTGCAACTTTCATCAAGCACTTTCTTCGAAATAGTTCGTATTGAGTTGAATTTCTTCTTCTACTGGTTCTTGAATGTTGATGCTCGGTCTTCTCTTCGGGATGAACCTTGCCAAGGGACCGGGTATCCTGCTAGGTCTTTGATCTGGTGGTGGTTGGTCGTTTGAGGCGGCTATACCAATTCGGATGGGTCCTCTACGTCGGCATTTGCAACAGATGTAGGGAACGATCAAGGTGATGATCAGCGCTATGGTGCAATAGGTGAAACAAGAGAAATGCTTCATCACAAATGGTTCGTTTATCATTTTATCGATTTCGTCTGAGTATTGACCAAATTGTGTTGGACTATATTGAGTTCGTCCACATTTATTTTATTGAGTTTCAGGGGTTTTAACTCAGGAAGGTGTCGTTTGTCAGGAAGGTGTTCCTACCTTCAACTGATATACTGGATAGGATATTGTGAAATTCGGCATTCTCCTCAAAAATATCGTCTACGATCTTTTCGTGGAGATCCTCTGATTTATTAAGTCGAAAAAACGTGAAAATGAAAAGAGCCAAGTGAGGGGTCTGTGGTCTTTAATCAGGTTGAACTTTCTGACGAAAAGGTAGGGTCGAAAATGTTTCACAACCCATACAATCGCTAAAAGCTCTCTCTCAATGGTAGAGTATTTAGTTTCAGCATTGCAGAGTGTCTTCGAAGCATACGCTATTGGGAGGTCTTTGCCTATAGTGTCTTGTGAAAGGACGGCGCCTATAGCAAATGCACTAGTGTCTGTGGTAAGAAGGAAAGGTTCTTCAAAATTCAGGTTTATTAAAATGGGACTGGAAGTGAGGGCTAGTTTCAGTTCATTGAATGATTTTTCGCATTCCGAATCAAAATTAAATGGAATATCCTTCTGTGGTAGTTTTGTTAGGGACTGAGAGATCTTGGCGAAATTCGAGATGAAACGTCGGTAATATCCGTCTAAACCTAAAAACGATATAATTTCTTTTGGGGTTTTCGGTCGAGGAAAATCTCGAACGCATTCAACTTTGGACGGGTCCAGTTTCACGCCGTCTTTGGTAATGATGTGGCCCAGATATGCAACTTCCTTTCTCAGGAATTCGCATTTGTCTTGTTGGATCTTAATATTCGCTTTCCTCAGTCTTTTGAAGACTTCGGTTAGTCTGGATATGTGTTCATGGATCGTGGGAGAATATATGATAATGTCATCCATGTATGCAAGGCAGCGCTCGTTTTGGATGCCAAGGAGAATGCTGTCCATTACTCGCTGGAAGGTTGATGGAGCATTCTTCAGCCCGAATGGCATACGAACAAATTCGTAGTGTCTATTCTCTACGGAGAAGGCTGTTTTTTGAATGTCTTTTGGCTCTATCTCTATCTGATGGAAACCTGACGCGAGATCGAGGGTATTGAAGTATTGACACTTCCCGAGTTGATCAAGCGAATCAGAAATATTGGGCAGGAGGTATTTATCGTCTACTGAGAGCTCGTTCGGTTTCTGATAGTCAAAAACGACTCGCCATTTGGGTTTGCCAGAAGCATCTAGCTCTTTGGGGACCACCCAAACTGGAGACGACCATGGGGATGCGAATGGTTGAATGATCCCTTGATTAAACATTTTCGAAATTTGGTTTTCAACCTCTTCTTAATGGATTTGGGGATATCTATAAGATTCAGTGAACACTGGTCTTGCGTTATTGGTTTCGATGGTATGTTTAATTTTGTTCGTGAAGATGAGATTGTCTCCCTCGAGATAAAATATGTCAGAGAACTCTAAACAAAGGGCTGTTAGCATTTGTTCTTCCTCTTGGTTCAAGTGGTCGAGTCTCAAATGATTTCGAATTTCTTGGGTTCAATCAATTTGTTCCAAATTTTGATCATTAGCAGTGTTAAAGTTCAGGGCTAATTCAGAACTTGATATCGGTTCCAAAGTCTGTGAAGTTTACGGTCTTTGGAATTGCATTTATGATTGACGTCAAAAATTCACCTTTCTCGTTAATTTTCACTAAAGAGTTCGATATTCTCACTTTCTCTTTTTCCTGTGCTAGCAGTATAGCATCAGTGTTTTTCAGATTGATTTTAAGTTGAGTACTCGTTCAATGCTAGGTTCGATTAAATTTTATTCGTTTCACAATTGGTTTCGATATCGTCTTCACTGACTTCGAATGAAGGAACTGTTTTGAAATCTGTTATCAATTGTTTGTTCTTTAGATCTATGATGCAGTTATAATGTTCGAGAAAATCAGATCGTGATAGACTGTCGAATTCGATATCTGAATCATAAACAAATACTTATGTGGATCATTGTCTTTGAAATTTATCAAAGTAGATTCTGTTATAAAAACTTTTTGGTCTGTGATTCCCTGGACTATAACGTTTTCAGGAAATCGGTGAAGATATTTTCACAAGTTTCTGGCTTAAATATGGAAATGCCAGCACCAGTGTCGATGAGTATTTTGAATGTATTTGTTAGGTCTTTTATGTAGTAGAGATTCTCAGGATTCATTACATGTACCGAGCTTACATGAAACGTTGCTTCGGAAAATTAAGGTTGGGATTGTAGTATCCTCAGTTCATTGATTGGACTTGTGCTTGAATGTCCGATATTGGGTCGTTGGTCTGGTTAAGATCCGGAGGGTGATTTTGAGAAGGAAGTGAAAAAAAATGTTCATCATTATTCACACCGCTATTATTTATCGTACTGAGGGTATTGATCGCAATAATGTTGATGGTTTTGGCTATTATCTGTATAATAGTCAAATAATCTTTGTGTGCAACACACACACACCAAATGATCGAGGTATGTGTAATTTGTCTTGAACACATAATATCTGTTATTCTGCACCCTTATCGGAAACAGTAACACTACATTAGGACCATTCTCCTATAGCAAAGCTTTGGGTTGGACTCTAAGTGCGCCACAGGTTGCTGAATATTTTTTCGACGTGAATCACTAACATGTTACAACTGAACTATAGCTATAAAAGACGAAATTAAGTTTCACTTTGAGGATGTAAATGAACAAGTCTCTGTTCTAAAAAAACGAGTGGAAGATCTCCAAAGCAAGTGTCAGTTTTTAGAAAGCAAGATCAGACAAAATAACATTATAGTCTTTGGGATTCTAATAGAAGCTAACAATTTTCTTGGAGCAACACTTGAGGCACTAAACTCTGTCTTGAAACTGAATATTAGTGAAGGAGATATCAACAACATCCATCCATTGGGCAAAACCATAAACTCACCCATACTTATCTCATTCGTATCGTATCATACAAAAAAAAACACTTTTTTCCAAAGTCAACCTCCTGAAAGGAAGTGGAATTACCATATCCAACGATCTATCACCTGAAGAGAGACAAACGCAGAAAGTACTGAGAAGACATTACAAAAGTGCTATTGAACAGAAACAAGAAGCCAAACTCAAAGGAATTTATTATTCATCGATGGAAACTTGTACACAGCAAATGAACTCATAAAATTGGAACAGCAGACACAAGGAAGTATTGCTTGCGTTAATTTGGACTCAGATAATTCTAAGAAGACCACATTGGAACGTAATAGTTCAAAAATTGGTAAAATTCAGTACAATAAGAAATCAGGAACCGAGCCAACATCGAATCCGACCAGTGGGCGAAACAGAATTACCAGAAGCTACTCAAAAACTGTATGAATTATACCGTTTATACTTTTCATGTCCTGAAATATATTGTACTTTTCACATCTCTTTTTTCTATCGCCCCGCTGTTTTCAATTCGTGTTGAATTTGAATTGTGGGCTGTTTGTAAATATTTCTTGAACAAATTGTGATTTATAATTTTGTAGAAATGGAACTAAGACTTTATTACCAAAACTGCAGAGGTTTGAGAACTAAAACTCTAGAATTTTACCAGAATTAACTTCTTGAAAATTTCGATATAATTGTACTCACTGAAACCTGGCTAAATGATGAAATTTTTGCCGGAGAATTATTTGATTGCAGATATGAAGTTTATAGAAAGGACGGAATACTACCTGAGACAGGTAAACGCAGAGGCGGAGGTGTTTTAATTACTATATTGAAAGACTACTTTGCCGTAGCGATTGATGTAACTATTTGTTTAGAAACAGTCCTCATTAAAACTAATATTCTGGGCAACAAAATAATTTTCTGCAGTACGTATATCTCTCTGAACTCTCCCTCCACTATTTATAAAGAAATTTAGGAAATATTCGATTTTATTGGAAATGACACTGGCCTCGACACATATTTCGTTCTTCTAGGAGATTACAATATACCTCAAATTAATGGCACAGCATGCGATTTTGTGACGAACCGTTCGAAAAATGTAATTATATATATAATGGCTCTTTTGATGGATATGTATAATCTTGAATCTTTCAACGACTGTAAGAATGAGGATAATAGAACCCTCGATCTTGTAATGAGCAATTTAGAAGTGCAAGTTACTGATGATGTATCACCATTAATAAATATAGATAAAAAACATCCTCCCTTGTTATGCACCTATGAACTCCGGAAATCAAGGTGCATATATGGAAGAGGCAACACTTTAGACGGTCAATATAATTTCAAACTGGCCAACTTTGAACAAATATACAATTTGTTACGCTTAACTGATTGGACTCCAATCGGACACACTCGGAATGTAAACGAACAGGTTGATTTTCTATACCGGAAACTATACAGGATTTTAGATCAGTACGTTTCAAAATTCAAATTCAATATATCAAAGAAAAATTTCTCTCCCTGGTTTACATCTGATATTGAAAGTAAATTGAAACAAAAAGAGTATTACAGAAAACGGCAAAGTCAGTCAGTAGAATACAAGGATACTTTCAAGAGATTGAGATCTGAATTGAAGAAGGATGTAAAAATTGCACGCACTCAATAGATTCGGTATACTGAAAAGAACATTAAGTTCAATCCAAACAATTTCTGGATTTATATCAATTCGCTTTAAAAAAGTAGCGATACAAATGTGCAGTTTGTTATTGATAATGTGACCACAAATGATCCCAACGTAATAACGGAGGCCTTTGCCACTTATTTCTCGTCCGTATATGATAATCCGTCGTCTTACGATCTTTCAGAAATACATAATCATTTTCCCCTGGTTCATGAGCACACGCTGAAATTCAAGCATGTGAAGTTATCAGATCTAGAAAATGCTTTCAAAAAACTCAAACCCAAGAAGTCCTCTGGACCTAATAAATTACACTGTTATTTAATTAAAGCTTGTGAAGAGTATCTGATTCATCCGTGTATGATCATATTTCATAACTCACTTCAAAGTGGTACATTTCCCGATCTCTTCAGAAACACCAAGCTGACACCAATCCACAAAAAAGGTAATGAGGGACTTATTAGTAATTATAGGTCTATAGCTATACTTAATTGTTTTGCCAAATTATTTGAGTTCATAATATACGAAAAAATATACTGGCACGTGAAAAATCGCATCACTAACGCTCAGCACGGTTTCTGTAGGGAGACAGGACTGGATTCAGTTACCCACTAATATCTCTGATGAGAAGTTTTTTGATTAAAAGGAATCAATTCGTTGTGTACCGCTGATTTAACTCGAGTAGTTTTTTTGCGGGGTCGGGTGTACCTCAGGGTTCGAACCTTGGTCCACTACTCTTCCTTCTATTCATAAATGATTGACCTGAGTTTGTTTCGTCGGAATAACTATTATACGCTGATGACTGCAAAATATTCAGAAAAATCATAACTGATGAAGATTACTATATACTACAAAAAGATATTGATTCCTTATATACCTGGACAATGCTCAACAAGCTTTACCTTAATTCTAGCAAATGTTCAGTTGCCACTTACAAACAGTCATCAAATATACGGTCGTTCGATTATAATATCAATGGGGAAACCTTATCCCGACTTTCCTCTATCAAAGACCTCGGAGTCATATTTGAAAAAACACTTAAGTTTGACAAACACTTACAAACTATATCTAGATCCGCCTTGAAATTACTCGGTCTCATCAAACGAACAACCCATCAATTCAATAACATTGACGCTATTAAGTCCTTATACTTTTCCTTCATCCGCAGTCGATTAGAATTTGCTTGTATTATATGGGATCCGGGGTTGATCAAGTCCTTGGAAACAGCACAAAATGAAATGATTCCTTCTTTACATTATAAAAAATATAAAACTGCTCCTACTTATTCCTCTTATGATTGCCTACGTTCCGAATTCCATATAATGAGAAATATGCATGGTACCGTGTTAGATCCTTGATTATTTCTACAGCAAAGAATTATCAAAAAACATTATTTTAGGTAAAAAAATACCTCGATCATGTACTATTTTCAAAGTAAGATATGCTATGTCTTGAAACTATACGATACTTACATAATATGAATAAAGACTGCATAAAAAGTATACATTTGGCGAACGTTGATAAATATTTATTACTACACTCACAGTTTGAAAACAATACAATAACTATATTTTTTCTTGATTATTTTTCAGTATTATAATTCATGTTGAATTTTAAAAGCATTACAATACTCTCTCTCGAGACTTTGAATTAGTAAAATCGTGTATTATGTCGTCGTACGAAATCTTGTTCATTAGCTCTGACTCTATGCTCAAGAGAGCCAAAGCGTTTAGCTTTTCTTGACTCAAAGTTGATCGTAGGTAATTTTTTACTCTCTTCAAGCAAGAGAAGCTCCTTTCACCTGAACAATTTATTGCTGGTGTACATAGAGCCATACGAAGTGCTATATCCAAGTTTGGATACATGTTTCCTAGATTCTGTTCTCGCAGGAATGAGAACAGAACTTTTAATGGTCCAGAACTTGGTTTTAATGAAATTCTTCCAGACAAAAGGTAGCTTTGGAAGTGGATGCATTCCTGAACTAAGTCTGTTTCTAAATCATTAGGATACATTTTTTCCAAAAAAGTGGCTTTTTCAGTCAGAACTGATGGTATCAACTCACTCATTTTGGTAAGAAATTAAAATTCCTTCTTAAATTCGTGATGAGCCTCTTGCCGTTTTCCCAACTCGGATATGAGTCTATCTACGACAACGAAAAAAGTGTTAACCCTGAAATATTCACTCGCAGATAATCCAATATCTTCATCAAATCTTTTTTTTTTCGGTTGTCTTTTATTTGTATATTCTTTCGATACGCTTAACTCGATCGCCTTTTCTTCAAAGTACTTGAAATTCTCTCGTTCAGCTATGTAAAACTTACGGAGTGATTCGTAAAGATCAGCAACGGTAATAAGATCTATGTCAGATTTCTGAATTTGAACATTCACGTCGTTTATTCTCTCCAAAAAAAAACATCCCATACAACAATCATTACCGCCGTCTCTAGTTTCTCAAACTTTTACATGCATCCTCTCTAGGTGACCAACGTGTAACGCCGGGGACACACGGTCCGGGTGGCTGCCCGGACGGGCGATTGGCCGGACGGACGATATTTTGATGAACAGAACACACTACATCCGAGCAAACACCCGTCCGGGAGATTTTATTCCACTTCTCGTCATTTTCGGCTTAATCATGGACGAAGATAGAAGTAAACTATTAGCAGTGATTTGTTTACTGCGTCACAGACGTAAAAAGAACCGTAATAGAAGTGTATGGATACATCCTGTTGTGCAGAAGAGAAACATACTAGGACACTTCATAACTCTATTTTTTGAATTAAGAGAAGATGAAGAAAAATTCTTCAACTATTAATAAAAAATATTATATTTTATAATATAATATAATATAAATAATATTTTTTACTGTTCTTATTTTGGCAATCGCCTAGGATTTAAAAGTTCATGTGCAAAATTTCATGGTCGTCATTATCAACTCTCTAATATATGAGTATATCACAACCAAGCACCAAACCACCAACTCGAGAATACGCACACCACGACAGTCACAACACTGACTGCACGTGTTCGCCCGGACCGTGTGTTCCCGCCTATTTGACACAATGCCCCGCCACCTGTCGGACGGGTGAACGCCCGGCCGGGTCTCGGATGATCAGTTGAGAATACATCCGGGCGTTTTTACTATCGGACGGGCAGAAGCCCGTCCGGGTTCCGTGTGTTCTCCACTAACTTTCACAATGTACTTCTGGATCATCCGGAGCCCGGACAAAACTCGGACGGGCGTTTACCCGGACCGTGTGTCCCCGGCGTAAGATTTACCCTTTTAACGCTTTTTCCTTTTCCGATTTCATTCATTAATTTTTGCCAGCGTTGTGTGGAGCTCGCAAAAACAACGTAGATTTCCTGCAGCAACATGAAAAAGCGACACGCTTCTGTAGACGATTCAGCAGCCGCAGTTGCCACTAAATTCAAAGAATGGGCAGAACATGGCACATAGAAGGCGAAGGGGGCTTGGTCTCGGGCTTGCAAGCCATTGTACATGCCAGACATATTCGCGGCGTTATCATATGATTGTCCACGGCAGTCTTCAATATTTATGCCCAGTGTTTTGAGTTCAGAAGTAATGACAGTAAACATTTCTTCAGCTTTATGTCCCACTGAGGGCGAAAACTTGAGAAATCTTTCAGATGTTTCACCTGAATCCAAAACGTATCTAATAACAAGCGTAAGTTGGTCTATATGAGCTATATCTGGTGTTGAATCAATGATGAAGGGAAAATATTTCGCCTTTTTCATCTCGTCTCTGATCTGTTTCAACACTTTATCACCTATTAACAGAATGAACTCATCGCAAATGGTCTTTGATAGGTAACTGGTACTTCCTGATTCTTGATTGCCAAATCCTTCAATATGACGAGCTAAAAAAGGATCGAATTCCAAAACCATACAATAATTTCCATTATGTGGATATCCGAACTTTTCATTTTTTCCTCTGAAGGCAACACCTCTTGAACACAGTCGCCATCAATTTTATTTCTGTCTCTCAAACTAAGAACACTAGATTTATGACGTGCAGAATTTTCATGTTGAGCTACTCGATATTCCCCTTTTTTCCAGTCACTGAATCCTCCGTTATCAAAATGAGTTCTGCACTCCAATGGACCAAATGCCAAACACAATCCACAATACACATATTTTTTACTTTCAGAATAAACTAGCCAATTTCTGTCTTTCACTTCATTATTTCTGATTTTTCTTTGGAAGATACTAACTGGCAGAAAACGACGCTGATCAGCATATATTCTTTCACTTTTAGAGATGTCACAAGATTTGTTTTGATCAAAACCGTACCTTGCGATAAACTGTTATTGTTGATTTCCCACAACGCTGGATCTTTGTTTAGACTTGTGGTTGGTTGTAATTCGACGCAACTTGTACTTGACGTCTGATTCTGAGACATATTTTCAACTGTGAGGCTTATAAATGATTCCTCTTTCGCCTCTATCAAAAACATGATGATTTTTCAAAATGAGAATGATTAATGGGCGACGGGACAGGAGAGTATGTATCGGTCTCATCTTCTTTAGAATGTGTTGTATTAGGGCATATGTTTGAAGCTTCCGGGCTGAAAACACTGCTTTTATTATCACTTCAAAAAAAACTGTTTGCTCTTTTCTTGTATTCAGCTCCACTGAGTCGTTTTCGTCCATCACTCATTCTAACAATTTTTGATTGATAAATTGAAACAAGATAATATTAAATTAAAATTTTGTTTTTTGTACGATATCACCAAAAGAGATGTTTATAGGTACGATAAGAAAAACAAATTTTAATTTTCAACAGATTGCTTATAAAGTTAAATGAGTTATTTTTTAACGGATAAATCATCGTAAACACTTGAATTATTCATTTTATACAACGGGATATTATACTCACCAGAGATGTTATGGTATACGATTATTCACAAAATCCAACGAACACTTCAATATTCACGAAATCCACTGAATACTTCAAGATATATAGTACAGAACTAGAAATATGGGTTCCCTGAAATATTAACATAAATACAGTATTAGAAATTGCAGGGTTCGAAATTGAACTAAAAAGGAGACGTGCATTTCTCGTTGGTATCGCCACGTATAACTGTCTCAATTTAATCTCGAACTCAATACTTCTACGCAACGTATGTATACTTGTATACATCAGGACCCCGCTTCTGGTGAGGTAGTAACCCGATCGCGCTGCACTTGTTCTGTACATTCATCCCCCACACATTAACAACTAATGAACTGGCCCTAAGAGAGAGGAATGTCTCTTTGTTTTCTGTGCACCTCAAGAGAAGGTAAGTTCAGTATGCGTTCTAATGCAGCATAGTCATAGTATACACGCATCTTACTGGCAATATATCTCAGAAAATTGTGCTGGTCAGCCTCAAGCTTCAATTAATGTGTAGCGTAATGTGGGGACCAAACTGTGGAACAATACTCGAGATGAGATCTAACCAGGGTGAAATAAAGGGATTTAATAGCAGCGATGTTAGTAAAATCACTGGTGGTTCTCTTTATGAAGCCTAGCATCTTCATAGATTTCTGTATTGTAGTTGAAATGTGTGATTTATAGCTAATGGTGGATTACACCTAGATCTTTGGTTTCGGAGGAAGAGTGCAAGGTCAAGTTATTTATATTATATTCGAAGATGATTGGATGATGAGTTCGATTTAGCTTACACCAGTTAGATAGGCGATCGATATCATTTTGAAGACTCAATGTATCAGCCTTGCTTTTGATTATTTTGAAACATTTCAAATCGTCAGCGAATAACAAAGAATCACTCACTTGGAAACAGCGTATTAGATCATTGATGAACAAGTTGAACAACAGTGGCCACAAGTGAGATCCTTGCTTAACACCAGAGGTAACTGCGATGGTATGAGAATAGTAATGATTTACCCTGACAATTTGCGTTCTTTCCGTAAGATAGCTCTTGATCCACTTCAATAGTAGCCCATCGACTCCATATAAGTTAAGTTTATAAATCAAGAGCTCATGGTTAACTTTGTCGAACGCTTTGGAAAAATCAGTGTACACAGTGTCAACTTGTAAACCCCTCTCCAAAGCATCCGACAAAAAATCAACCCATGTTATCAGACCCAATTCCGCTGACTTTTTAGATGTAAAACCGAATTGTTGGGTCCCTATGGGGAGCAGTCATAAGTTAGGTAATCAGTAATGATGCTCTCAAAAACTTTAGGAATCATGCTAAGAATAGAAATTGGACGATAATTACCTATATCGGATTTTCGGCCTGATTTGTATATTGGAGTAACATATGAGGTTCCAGTAGTCCGGAAATTTGCCTGTTAATAGAGACTTATTGAATATATGGAAAAGTGGGCGGGATAAAATGGAGGAAAATGTTTTTAAAAAAGTATCAGGACCAGGGCCTTTGTTGGTATTAAGTTCAGACAATTTTTCATATATTTCAGAAATTTCAATGTGATAATTGGACACATTAACCGCTGATGAAATCTGTGTATCATAAGGATGTAGGGATTGATTTGTATAGACAGAAGAAAATTGGTTGGCAAAAAGGTTGGCAATATCAGTCCCATTGAAGGCAGTACGATCACCGAGAGTCATTGTATTGGGTATAGCATTGTTTTCCCTTTTGCTTCTTACCAATTTCCAAAAGGATTTAACATAATGGTATTAGTTTTTTTGATGATTTTCGGTGTGTTGTTGATGTGTTCACCAGCCTGTTGACGCACTGTGAGTTCATTTTTCACCGAGTCGAGTTGCTTTTTCTGATAGAGAGTTTGGTCAGGTTGGAAAAATACTTCATTTGTGTGGCCTAATTTAACTTTGTTTCTTAAGATTTCATGCACCTCGCGAGCAGAAGAAAGAATAACTTTGAGTGGACGATGGCCATTTCTGTTCTTCTTCCCAAAACGAAAGATATTTTTGTCATTGACGTCTATCGCACCTTCATTAATTCCAGATAAGAGTGTTTTTACTTGATTTATATCTTCGGAGAAGGTTGATGGTTCAGGTAGATTGAAAATCAGTAGATTATTCGACCTTTTTTGGCGTTCATGAAGCTCGTTTATGATGTCATCAGTTATTGAGAAGTTACTCTTGTTATTCTTCAACATCTGATTTTCAGCTCTGAGTAAGGTAACTTCAGACTTGAGGTTTTCCACTTCTCCTAGAATTTTGGGCACACTTTTGGATGCCAGACGGCAATAGGAACAAAAGTAAAATTAGGTTCTCTTCTGGATTACAACAGCCCGAAGTTCACAGACACTTAAGCCAGTACATTGTTCAGTCGGATGTAAGATAATATGACAGCTATCACAAGCGACTGCCTTATCGCCGACAATTTCATCGCAGTTTGAGCAATTATTTGCCGCCATTATGTCAATTTCACTGGAATAATGTAATGTTACAATATCGGCACTAATTTTCCTGGACTAATAAACGTGTTCTTATCAGTTGACACTTTTTGTAGTTATTTGAGTAGCTTTTTGTACACAGTATTCCCAATCGATGATCCAATATTATCAAAGATTGACTGGATTTACAATCAAAAACGGAAAATTTACACGATCCAATGGGTGTAGATACGTTTGATGAACATCACACAAGAAAATACGATAATTTTAGATGAGTTTTAACCACTTCAACTCGGATAATTCAAGCAGCGATCGAAAACACTGTAGTTGTTTTTGACGTTTACTTAATTTGATTGGTTCAGGGTTAGCTTCATTTTCATTATCGTTATTATTCATTTTGCACAATTATTGATCTCACTTGAACAGTATCGAATGTTGATAATAATTAATCTATACCTTCTCGAATAGTCGAACTGTGCGACTATTTTCTATTATAATAGAACAGGTTATTGTACACAAAAATTTATCGATTAGCGGTGGCCCATTGTCGATATTCTAATTTGTTGCTCAACTATTGCGCTCGTAAATTAAAAAAGGCGTTTTTTCCATTATTCTATTGAAAAATGTTGAAATGCATTTGGGGGTTGCAACTGTGAATTTGGGAAGCTTTCAACTACTAGAAACTACAGTTTCAATTCAGTTGGAAAACAATTGATAGGTTAGCAACAATCTGATTTGTTACTAAAAAAAGTGTCCCACAAGATTGTTATTTCTTGCCATACGGATAATCGTAGAGCAATGAACGAAACGGTTTTCGATAGTCAAAGAGGTGAACTACAAACTATCATTTTTGGAAAATCGATTTCTGCAATGTGATACTTCCAAAAATGGTGTCAAAAAACAACGTTTTTCAAACGAAAAAACAACGAGATCTCGACGACTGCACAGAGTAAGATTCATATTATCCATAGAAACCAGCATAATTTGTTTTCCAGAACTATATTTTTTGATGGGAGCAGTGGAGGTTCGACGTGCCGATGCCGTGTGGAGAAGCAAGCCACAGATCGATTCCATCGCGTGAAATAAACTGATCAGACCCCAAAATGACCTTGCTGTCTGTAATCTCGGGAACTACTGCACGGATTTTGATTCTTCTTTAATTTTTACTAGTGCATCGAGATATTATCGAATATCAATCACTATGGCTTGTCCGGTTTATTTTCGGAAATCCCTCAAATCACAATCAATACAATGTTTACGCTGCAAATTTAGTGTTAGTGAATGAACATTTTTTTTGGAAGGTTAATAACGTCGTGACTCAGGAACTGAATGTTGACTTGAAATAGGATTGTTCCATAGAAGGATTGAATAAGTATAAATGTATATTGATTCTGATGAAAAAATTTATTTTACATTCGTAAATATGTACATGTCCTTACTATACATACATTGAAAGCATTTGTGTACTCCCATTACAATTTCGGTCGTTGATTTGCGATAGTATATTCACTTATTTCGCTCGCATCGCTGTCATCCTCATCATTTTTCACTGTCGAGCACACATTCGCCAGAATCATTCGAACTGTAGCTTTGTACCGGAACATTCGATTCATCAATCAAGATATTATGCTCGTCCGAACATTCTTGATCAATATCTGAGATTTCAACAATTTTTTTTTCAACGTTCGTGCATGTTTCACCACGGCAACTATAACAAAGACTCCATGTTTTCTACAACCCCACGTAGCTCTCTTGCACCTTTTTGTGCATCGACAACTAATTTGTCTCAACATATCCTCAGGTAAAAGCCTTTCGGTTGAGTAAACAAGCTGCAAACCATTTACAAATATAAAATACTTTTTTTTATTAGAATCAATATACATTTATACTTATTCAATCCTTCTACGAAAAGTTTCTATTTCAAGTCAACATTCACACGTTATTAACCTCGCAAAAAATATATTTATTCACTAAATTTGCAGCGTGAAAATTGAATTATTTGTGATTTGAAGGGATTATCGAAAACAATCCAGGCAGGCCATAGTGATATTCGATCATATCTCGATGCACTACTAAAAATAAAAATTTAAATCCGGGTCAGTAGTTCCCGAGATCACGACAGCGAGGTCATTCTGGGCTCGGATCAGTTTATTTCACGCGATGTAATAGACGGCCGCCTAGCGCTGGCTCGTTCTCTCCGGCTTCTCCCTCTACATGGCGCGTCGAACGGTTCCGAGAGAACCTCCAATGCTCCCATCAATGAATACGATAAATAATTGTGGAAAACGAATTCTGTTGGTTTGTATGGATAATATGGCTTTTGCTCTGTGCAGTCATCAAGGTCTCGTTGCTTCATATAGATAAACAAAGGGAGGGGGAATTAAATGAAAAAAAGTGTTATCTCGGCTCCTAACGATCGTGGAACAAAAGTCAGGTTGGCAGAATTCGTAGAAAAATCGCAGCTTTCCAATGCATTTTGTCGCATTTTGATACGACCATTTTTTCCTCATTGTTTTTCAGTTTGAAAACCGTTGTTTTTTTGACGCCGCTTTTGTAGGTATCACATTGCAAAAATCGATTTTCTAAAAATAATAGTTTTTAGTTCAACCCTTTGACTATCCTAAACCGTTTCGTTCATTGCTCTACGATTATCCATGGGGCAAGAAATAACAATCTAGTGGGACACTTTTTTTTAGTAACAAATCAGATTGTTGCTAACCTCTCAATTGTTTTTCGACCAAATTGAAACTGTAGTTTCTACTAGTTGAAAGTTTCCCAAATGCACAGTTGCAACCTCCAAATGCAATACAACATTTTTTAATAGAATAATGGAAAAAACGCCTTTTTTATTTCCGAGCGCAATATTTGAGCATCAAATTAGAATATCGACATCGTGCCAACGCTAATCGATAGATTTTTCAATTATCTACAACTTTCAATTCAATTTTTCTTCAATTCGGCCAATAGTTTTCATGATATAAGCAAAAAAACAAAAAAAAATGATTTTTGGCATTCAACCGCTAATTGTTGCTAAACGCACGAACAGAATCTGGCGCAAACTTCAAGGGATAATAAGGACATGTTAGGGGCGAATTTACAGAAAGAACATGAGCAGTGAATGAGCATAAGATGATACCCGCCTCTAACTGTGCTAGCAGCTCAGTTGAGTGTGGGTTCGACAACAAAATTAGGTTTCGTTATCAATGAAACACTTTGGGTTACTTTTCTGGTGCGCCACGGATTTATTGCCAGTGAAAATCCGAAACCACCCTGATGAAAGGGGACAACCCACTGCACTAGTTATAATAATAATAAAATATGAATTCAAATGTATATATATATAACAAAGATATTGGAATAATACCTGGTGGATATATGATTTCTTCAGTACCTGAATAACTTGGACCAGACTAAAGAAATAGACTTGTACCTTACTAATAAAATATATTATGAAGTTACACCAGTGCCACACAGCTTTATATGGCTTATACCACCAGTAACAAATAGATTTGTAAATGTAGAACAATATCAACTATGCAGATAGAAGACTGACTCAACTACCAGAAATCAGCATTCAAATAGATTTCTGTCACAACACCCAGGAGGCGGAGGGGGGGGGGGAACAAAAAACAAACCCGGCCCCCGGCACCCCCCCCCAAAAACAAACCCCCAAACCAATAATATGCGATATAGCATATTTATTAGGTGATCACCTAATATACCTAACTGTGAGATAGCTACTGTGTTTGAGTTCATAATGGTAGCCCTGAAAAGGGCTGTTTTTGTTAGTCTACATTTTGTAGACTAGTCGTCGTCATCAGTATCAGATGAGATACTTAATTGTACACATGCATCATTCTTATGTTGTAAGCTTCTTTTGTGAGAATTCACTTGAGTTAATGGAATCGTCACATTACAACAATCCCATGTGTACATAGGTGTTGCAAGGTCATCTAATTTCACTCGTTTTACTGATGGGCCTCCTTGGCAACTCTGGAGCTGATGACGACGAAGGTTATCACTACGAGTGAAAGATTTACCACAATCACAGGAATACATAATTTCAATATGATCTCACAAAATCACTCGATGTCAACTGATATTAGGAGAGATCCTAACCTCTTACTAGACACTGTTTAACTCACAATTCCTGGCTGGGTGGTGTTTGTTAGTTCGGGTATTCATTCGTGGCTGGGACCTTGTGGAGTGCAGACGTGAGGTTAAGTGAGGGCTCGTGTTGGTGAACTTTGGGTGGTGTTTGTGCGTGTATGTGTAGACATGTGTACTCTATGCAATGTAGTTTGCACAGAGAACACATGCTTTATCCGTGTATGCATCTATTCGTCATACATGAAGGATATCTTTACCGTGTATGCAAATTCTAATACCCCCCCCCCACTGACTAGAGTACACATGAAGATGCATTACCATTAATGCGCCTCGCCCAAGGTCGAATGACGTCACACACACATCAGACAAAGAATCCCATGATTACATTTTCAGCAATTTTTCAAGGTCAAAACTATGAACCAGTTGAGCCGTTCAAGGTCAACCCCCACCACTATGATGTCATTGATTAGTCATTAATGACGTCATAGTGGTGAGGGGAGGCTTAGAACTGGCTCAAATCTCTTACTCACCCCAAATGAGGATATTCAGGTGACCATATTTGGGTAAATTAAATTGATATTTTTCACTTAGATCCTCAGCAATAGGGCTATTCATGTGACGTCACGTTGATAGCGAACATTATAGTTATCAATGAAATACTTAATGTGAATGAGCCTGATAGGCAGTCTCCGCTCAATATCTAGACTTATCTGATACTGGGATACTTCGTGATATTGCTTAACGCTGACTCTCTTGAACTAGCGGTGCCAATCTCTGTCTTCCTAGTCGACAGGTCGGACTTTGTGTAGTGGCTGCATGAAGACCGGGAATCTGACAACACACAAAGGGGTGCAGAAAGTGGTAAATAGAGACCAAAGGTAGGGTCACGAAGATAGTCCAGAACGTTGGCCGATAAATAGGACGTGAGCTTGAAGAAGTGAGGCGGAAGGAGTGAGCCGGAAGGACCCTTTATTCAGCGTGAGGGTAAATATACGACCTTGATGGCTTTTTCGGCAGTTTGATAATCAATCTCTCATTCCAGTGAGAGTGGCGACACGAGTCCTAACCCAAATAAATCCTGCAGAGCAGACAAGATGTTCTTCCTGAAATACACAGCGCAAACAATCGCAGACGAATGAAGAACTCTTGAGAAATGGAATATCCCAAATCCGTTAATTGATTGAATAAATATCAATGGATAATCCAAAAGGAATTGGTTAAGCAGAAACTTTAGTCTCTCAAAAAAAACTCAGCCTTCAACTCTCCTTTCTGAGAATATCAATATCAATGACTGCGGAAGCTGTCAGATGTCCTTCATGCCAACAGTGTCAAAATACAAGAAGGGGTTTCTCGATCCGCAGAACATCAGGAAGTTACAAAAACAATCATGGCATGCCTCAATAGTGGGAATACGAGTGTTAAGATATTAAATCGTTATTTGATGTTTGGTTCCATGTAAAATCTGAACAATAAGAATTAGACCGATGGTATTTACATATTCATCTGACAACTTATTAAAATTCATTGTTGCCAACTGATCTCAGACTACACTATACGAGGACGCAACTTCCCAGTGTTCTGTCCTTGTCTCTTGTCGAAACCAAAACAACTGACAGGTGACAATTTCTGATATTATTGCACTTGAATGACCGAATGTTGCAAAAGGAGTAGTGTGATTAGGTTCCAGGAACATAATAACTTTGAGGAATTTGCGATGGAGTAAACAGTAGAAGAGAGGAATATATCACGGTCTTCCGTTCGGGTGACGGAACAGTACTAACTACGAATAACGCTGAAGTCGTTGGACCATGCCTTAAATGTGTAGGATATTCATCGACTGACAGCACGCGGTGTTGCCAAATCTTTTAAACTGAAGCAATGTTTACGTTTAGACAATTGAAGCGCTAACAAGTACTCTGAAATTCGAAAAAGTGTGATAGAGATATCATGTGGAAGTGAGGTAGTATATAGATGAGTATGCGGTCAATCGACAAGGCCTACTATGCGTTTCATCCCAAAACAAGAAAGAATGTGTTACTGTGCAAAATGAAACCGTAACAGACACCTGTGTCTGCCGGAATCCACAGCTTCTTTTCGGGTAGGCGAAATTCGTTATTTTGGGCTCTTGAACAGTTTATTTGATTGGATTATTAGGCTCAGTAAAGTTAATAATCAATCGGTATGATTATTGGAAATATAAAAAACGAGATGATTCTTTGTCACTTACAATAGTACTTTCATGGGTGATCCGTCTTGAAGTTTCCACCAGGAGCTTCACCAAGTATTCCTTCCGTGGGCTTCAAGTGATGACTCCTCAGGTTCTTTGTTTCCTCAAAGGATTGAAATCCACCGCTACCAGTTAGAAGGTTTTCTTGTTCTAGCAGCGTTCAGGAATCCTACAGCGACTACGCAAATTGTTATACCTGGATTTCTCTCTTCGACTTTTTGAAAAATGATACGAGGGTGGTTACTACCACCGTAGAAAACAGTTGATACACTTGGACCCTTTTATTGAAAATGATTAACAATTAATGTGTTTTTAAATATGAGTACTAACTAGCTACTGAACTACTTAACTACTGACTTAATAGTGACTGAATGAATCTCATGGTCTCGCAGGACCTATTTATAATGTCTGGAATATAGTGTCAGCATTGGCATTGTGGGAAATGAAATGCGACCACTTGCTGATGATGCTGCACTATCAGTGTTCTCGCGAGAAGTTGTTATCGCTTGTAATTTGATATATGTGAGAGACATTGTTGTGAGACTGAATCTTCGCTTAACTAAACGCTATATTGACGTACTATTTTTCTATCTCTGTGGTTTAACTCCACTAGCTCTCACGTCGATATATACAGATACGACCTGTCATAGAATACATTTCTCACGTGTAGAGTTCGGCACCAAAACATTCATTGAGGCTTCTCGATTCCATTCAGAGAAAGGCAATCCGTCTTGTTGGTGATTCTTCGCTCACAGACTCGCTCACTTCATTGGAACATCGTAGAAGGTTCGGAGACTTGTCTCTCTTCTATTTCTATTTCACGGTCGATGCTCTTCCGAATTGTTATTAATCGTTCCCCGCTTGGCAATATCTACATGGATGACTCGACGAGTACAGAATTTCCACCCCTTTGTTGTGAATTTGGAAACCTGTCGAACCTTTCTTGCTCTGGGATCTTTTTTCAATTGAACAGCTGAGATTTAGAACTCCTTGCCAAGAGAGGTTTTTCCCGAGGCTTACAAACTTCATAAATTCAAAGTAAATGTTAATTCGTATCTCCTGTCCCTTGATTCACGCGGTGTTTTTTGTTCATCACAGGGCTTCCCTTTCGTGTGAATCTGCATATAAAAAAAATCTTATCCTATTATCTGATATAGTGCAAGCGCTGCGAAACATTCCGTATGCAAAAACCGATGACCACATTCTGATTAATGATTTGAGTTAAGAAAGACTTAATAAATGATATTGTGGAGGTTGCCGGACGGAATAATGGTTCAGTTTTTTTTTCGGCCCTATAATAGTTTCCGATTCCATCGCTGTAGCTGCGAAGAAAACTTGTTATTGACTATTAACACCTGGTTTAGGTGAGGTATGAAAAAAAACGGCATGATCTAATTCAATACAGATTCATTAAATAAAGTGGTTTACCTATCAATGAGTAGTGAAAAATTCATTCAGGTCAGTTGTGACAATTATTGCCGATGCATTTGCAAAGGGAAATACAATCGATATCGCTTTTTCTACAAGTGCAAAACATTATCAGGCATTCAGCATTATATTTGCGAAGCCTGATCGAATAATTTGGCATAGGTGGTTTTGCCATTTGCACCGGGTACAACTTTCCATCTCGTCTTTCATAACCGAATTGGAGTAAGTTCGGAGGCCCATGTATTGTAGACCTTGAGCAATGTAAATACAAAACATCAGAAGTTCTAATAATATCGGATACATTTGAATTGAATCCCAGCTCAAAAGAGTTTTTTGTCCGATCCTTCAAACCAACAACTACCTTCGATGGCTTATGCCAAAAATGGATGTTGAGTACGAAAACATCGGAATCTGCACAATTTATAAAAACTTGTTCGATTCCTCCACGAACAGCAACAAAAATATGGCTGAAAATCCTTCAATCTGCTTCTAGGTGATTGGGCTTCAAGTCTAGCAATTCAGAAGACCTATTACCTTGGAGCTTGAAGATTTTTTGGAGTCTTCATATCCACCGGTGATAAAAAGTTCTGTTTCAGCATTGATTTTTGAAAAGTTGGAGAATACTTGCAGAGGAATTGAACGAGCTGCAGTTTGTTTTTCAAACAAGAAAAAAAAACTTTTGCAGCCAGCTGGGATTTTGGTTGAACGACTTGATATAAATATTTTCAGTCCGTTTCAGTTAGTTTCGGTTTAGCAGTGTGTGAGGTGTTCTTTTTTCAAATGATTTATTCAACGTCGGCCTGTTTTCCTTACCAAGGCCAATCATCGACACCGGTGACCACATTTCCTCCAACCGGAAATGTTGCCTAACACCCTGTCTGGTATTCCAACCAGAGGTAGGGATCCCTCACGAGTCTAACAACCATGGACTCAGGACCGCCAGCTTTACGTCACCTCCGAAGGACAGCATATCCTCAATAAATCTTGTGTTCATTGATATATTGCCTGCGAGCTATGATATAATACTTTGCTGCCGTTTTATGAGCTTTCGACGCGGTCTTTCCCTGCTGCTCAGCTTAAGATATCGAATGACTTGTCAACCTGAAGAGCTAGGCCATGCCCGTTAGGTATTATTTTCATCATTCTTTTGTTGATTAACTATCATGATTGTAACGTGCATTGAATCTTCGCCACTTAATGTTCCCTTGAAAGTCATTGTCACAGTGACTAAGATTGTTGAACAATGTAGAATATGTTTCGATTCAGGTGGTGAATGAATTCGGCTGGAGCTGGATGTTGCGGTGTCTTTCTGTTCGTTACACTGATATATATATATATATATATATATATATATATATATATATATATATATATATATATATATATATATATCACTGAACACCGCTAATCCTTCATGGAGTGTATTGCCTGACAATTTTAGATTTTGACTGCTAAATGAGGCTTGTATGGAAGTCTTCCATTTCGGCGTAAATGTGCATTTCTTCGCGGCATCTTCTATAAGAATTTCATCTCACAACTTGTCCTTTGGTGTAAGCTCAGTAGTGGATAGTTCTATCCGTGATTCTTTAGCACACATGACGATTCTGCTACAGTCCAGCCGACGTACACGTTCAGCTATTTCCTCAATGAACTTCCTGCCATGAAAACCAAAGAAGATTGCTTCCTCTCAGTACGATATGAGAATAAAACCTTGTCACCAAATTTATCGATCAGCAACACTTTGAGATCACGATTAGAACTACATCCTCTACTTCAGCGAGTACAGTCATGCGTTGAGTCAAGTATGTCAATTCAAAAGCGGTCGTCGAAATACCGTCTTTTATATCCGACATTAATTTGTCAAAAGCAGCCAGTAACTGTTTTTGTGATGTTTGTTGTTGGTCGACCTCTTTCGTTACTAGAAGATTTTGGTTATGAAACTTAATTTCTGTAACACGATGTATGATATTGGAAGTTTCTGCAAACAAATCTTCCAGTGTTTCGTATAACAAATTTTTGTGAAAATTTCATAGTATTTTCGACGCGAAGTATTGAAAAACAGCGAAGCTGCTGAAATTTCAGCTAAAAGATTACTTTTTTTCATTTTGGTTTTTGTTGTATTACCACAAATGGAACAGCATGAGTCACTCTACGAATCGCTGTTGCTTCTTTTCGATTTGCGGATCAGTTGATGGGCAAGCTACGCCCTGTGTTGATGATGAAGCTCTTTCTTCCAGCACTCTTATGCAGTGACGACAAGGAATTTTTTCTTCGCCGATATAGCTGGCCATGCAACTTTTATACCACGAGAAGTGTTCTTCATCAGCATTTGGATCAAACAACTACTAAAATTTGTCTGAAATTTCGTCTTTGCGTCAACTTGCTGCATTTGAATAGTTTCTTTTGGTTCATTCACCAGCTCACCATAATTTTTCGTTCGCCTATTTTGTAATATAATGATTATAGACTGAAGTCACAAAAACTGTTGAGAAAAGCGCAGCCCGCTCCAAAACTCGAGAGAAGGTATGTGACGCTGGAAAGGAGATTTATAATGAAACTGACAACGGGCTATTCTGGCAACTTTCAGTTCCAGGTTTGAGAGGATCTTGCAAAAACATCCAGTCTTTCAGGAATGTGAATTTCCCTGGATGTCATTATCATGTGAGCCGTAGGTCTAGCGATTTTGAAGAAAACATAAACATTGTAGTGGTATAGAAGTCATTTCATCAGGAAGGAATATACGCATCTTGGGTGAAACTTAAAGGCAGGAAATTTGAAAGTCCTCAGTCGTAAGCCTCTCTACGGCTCTCAGGTTACATGCGACGCTTGAGGCGGTATATTCAAAACGCTTTCAAGTGTCTGCAGTTTCCTTCATTACCGCCCGATTCAGTGGAGATATGGATGTTAGCGTGGATACAAAACAGCCGACGGCGTCAAACCACACTTGAGAGGAGTTTTCCTCAGATCTGGGAAAAATTCAGGGTAGTTTTCTATAGGAATTTCTCGATATTTTCCCAGATTCTGGGGAGATTTTGAGTCTGTTATACCTCAGAGGATGAGAATCTGAACCCAAGAACGTGTGTGTGACTTGACTCTTCATGAAAGCTTTAAAGTATCGAATACGCATGTGTGTATATTCAAGATACATATATCTTCATGAATGAGGTGATTGGTGACCGGTAAACGGAGCATCTCACGCAGCATTCGATACATCAATCCAAATGTCTACAAGGCATGAATACAATGCGTACTTCATTCTCTAAACAAACTATATGTTGGATGGTCGCATCCGTCGTGACAGCCATGGGTTCAAACCCAAACCAAATCTTCTTGTTTCCATTGGGCTGTTCCGGTGCCGCAGTGAAAGTATTCCACGTGATTTCCTATTCCTCCTGTATAGAGAACTTCACATTCGGCAATTTCTCACGACGTCTGTCTGAGACCGATGGCCCAATTGAATTGATGAACGAAGAAATGTCGCTGTCGAAAAAGGTACAATAGGATGTCCACCTGAAGTGGTCCATCAAAGGATCATCGTCAGTCCTTCGGTACGGCAATTGATACAGGTAACTATATCGTCTCCTGAACCAGTGTAATCGAAACCTGCACTGGATAACTTCCCCTTTGAAAATGGCGAAGGTGAGTTGCGAAATGTTTGAAGTCTTTCGGCATACGAACGGTCTGCTGCAGCCATCTCGATGGACGCCAGATAGGTAATGAAGTCTCCATTCCTATTTCGAACATGTGACCAGTTTGAGATTGAAATGTGAGGTACCCATGCTTTTGTGGGGGATCTAACGGTGAACTATGAGACCTTCATCTGTATATTGGCAATCGTAACTTCTATCGTGGGTATAATACGTGTTTTTGTATCCACATATTGCCAAGTATTGGTCTTTTCACTTCGAATGGATCTCACGACAAAACATACAGTCAGTCGCTTATAGATTTGGAAGGTTTCGGTTGAATATTGTTATGTACCCTACTGAAGGACATTAGAATTACGAACTTTCAGTATATATAAATGATTATTCTGCAATGTTATTCCAAAGGAAATCTTTTCGAGCAAATTAGAGTAGCATTCACGTATATGATAAATAGACATTTTTACGCCCACATACGTGTTTCTTAGTAGAAGTGCATTTCGCTGAAATGACATTAATAATCCTTTGTTTCAAAACGAAATGAAATGTGCAGATGAGATTCGATTCCCAACTCTGCTATGCAAAATATTCCTTTTTTGCTTTTGTGTGGGAATGATATTTCTGAGCTAATAAAGTAAAATAGTAAGGTCAAGTGAAGTTATTTGAAATTCTCCCTGGTACACAACATCAATTTGGCGCAGTCGGTAGGATTTTTCGTCACGAATCAGGAAGAAGCAGCTGAAAAAAATCCACCGAAGATTGAAAGCGGTTCTTCTAACGACATTCAGCAAGCACCCACTTCTTGGACGAAAACGAGCAACGGTAGTTCCAGATACTGGCAAACAGCTGGCAAACAGGTTAGTTCTCTGGTCAACTGGTCAATCACTTGATAAGAAAAATTAATTTAGTTCAAAAACTCAGTTTTTGTTGTGTTCAGTCAGTCCCTCACTTTCAATTAAGCTTTTTCTCTGTGCTACAATCAAGCCACAATGGCAACTCAAAATAATCCAACTACAACAACAAACCCTCCTAATTCTACGGATTACAAGATGTCTTTTCTATGCTCATCAATTCCACGATCATTTGATGGAAATAGAATAGAACTACACGAATTCATCAGTAATTGCGACAACGCTAACTCATTTGCAAGTGATCCTCAGAAATCTGCTCTCTTAGCTTTCATAATTTCAAGACTTACGGGTAGTGCTAAAGCTCAACTTTCAGGTAAAGAATATATTGGGGAGAGTTGAAAGACATTTCGAACAAGTTGTACGCTGATAAGAAACATTACAGCCAATTTATGGAAGAATTGAATACGACAGGGCAAAATTTCAATGAATCAGTCGTTAGTTTTCATGCGAGACTAGATAAACTTGTAACGCAAATAATCAATGTAATGAATGGTCAAAATTATACTGAAAAAACAGGACGTATCGAAACAGTCCGAGAAATCGCTTTGAATCGATTCATTTACCACTCTCTTCCAGATATTTCTAGATTTTTACGCTCACAAGGTAGTGATAACTTCAGTGAAGTATTAAATGTCGCTCTAGAAGAAGAAAAAGCACTTCAAATGAATAATCGATTGATAAAACCTCTTGCTTAAAGATTTTGCACACTTTGTAAGCGTGATAATCATTCAACTCGGGATTGTAGAAAGAAAAAAAACATCACCCCCACTCAGAATAATGTTCAATATACAAGTCCAACTCATAAAAATCCGCAGAATTCAACATTTTCTCAAAAGTTTTGCCGTTATCGTAAGAAAAACGGACATTCAATACAAGAATGTCGAAAACGAGCATTCAATAATAGGAATCGAGATCAAAATGTAAATAACTCCAATGAGATTGAATCAAATCAGATCCATTTGAACTCGAATCTGTCCCAGATCAGCGTCGTACCTGCGGACTCCTAAATCAAACCGACGTGAAAGGTACCGAGTCCAACTCTGAAACAAATCAAAATACAAACTCGATAATGAATCCTAACCATACCTCAGACTCGAATCAAGATCAAATCCGAAACCCAATAACAAACTTCGAATCCATTCCAGTTCCGATAAAAAACCCTGTAAGTGTATTGGTAACAAACAGTAACAACTCGTATATAAAAATCAGATGTCAAAATATACAATTTGAATTTCTTATTGATACTGGTGCAAATGTGTCCTTGCTGAAAAGCGATAGGTTGAGGCGAATTGAATACTCCTTCAACCCCAACGAAAAATTGCAATGAAGTGACCTTAACACAAATTCCCCTATTTCAACAGAAGGAACTGTCAAACTCGATTTTCAAGTAAACGAATACAATCTTCCCATAAAATTTCATATTATTAAACAAGATTCAAATATTCCATTTGATGGAATTATTGGAAATGATTTTCTTCTCCAGGAATCAGCTGAAATGAATTTAGCAAACCTCCAATTGAAAATAAAATCAGTACCTTCTCCAATTCGAATGCATGTTGAAATAAACGGAAAATCTGAGAATGAACAGAATCCTTTGATTTTACCCCCCGCCCCCCGATCAGAACCCTTGATACAAATTGATATAATGAATGAAAATATCACTGAAGGTATTTGTCCAGAATCAAAACTTTATGATGGTGTATATCTAGCAAAATCCATCGTTAAGGTAGAAAATAGAAAAGCTTTCACAACTATCTTAAATACTTTCGATAAATCTATGGTAGTGTGTGATACTAAGATATACTTAGAACCATTTTATGAAACCGAATCTTTTATTTTTAACGTCACAGAATCGACAGAGTCCCATGATAGACTTAAAATATTACAGAGAAATTTGAGACTCGACCATCTCAACTCCGAAGAAAAAGAATCAGTATTAGAATTATGTAAAAAATATAATGACATATTTTATTTACCGAATGACACTCTTTCTTGTACAGATGCTATAGAATTAGAGATTAATACCTCTGATCCAACACCAATTTCTACAAAAATCTATCGTTTTCCTGAAGTTCACAAAAAAGAACTAGATAAACAAATCGATAAAATGTTGAAACAAGGGATAATTCGTCCCTCAGTTTCACCTTATAACAGTCCAGTTTGGATTGTTCCAAAAAAAAACGATGCCTCGAATGGAAATAAAATGGCGAATCGTAGTCGATTACCGCACATTGAATAATGCAACTATTGGTGAATCATACCCATTACCAAATATTGAAGAAATATTGGATCAATTGGGTCATGCAAAATATTTCACAACACTCGACCTTGCATCGGGTTTCCACCAGGTGAAAATAAAAGAATCAGATATTCCCAAAACAGCTTTTTCGACACCCACAGGTCACTACGAATGGACGAGAATGCCATTCGGGATGAAAGCGGCTCCTCAGGTTTTTCAGAGGCTCCTTAATACTATTCTAACAGGACTCCAAGGTTTACAATGTTTTGTTTACCTTGACGACATCGAACACTCTTTGAAATTGACCTCAGTATTCGATAGATTACGACAGAATACCCTTTTACTTCAGCCGGATAAATGCGAGTTTATGCGTCGTGAGGTAGCATATCTAGGTCACATTATCAATGGAACCGGAGTATCACCAAATCCCGATAAAGTAAGGGCAATATCTGACTATCCTACTCCTAAGAACCCTACGAACATCAAACAGTTTTTGGGCCTAATAGGATATTACAGACGGTTCATTAAATATTTTGCAAAACACGCAAAACCACTCACAATTCTTCTGAAGAAAGACATGCCATTCGTATGGAACACAGAACAGAAATTAGCGTTTGAATATTTTAAAACAATTCTACCGACTCATCCCATACTACAATTTCCAGATTTCTCTAAAGAATTCATATCAACCACAGATTCTTCAAATTTCGCTTTAGGAGCGATACTCTCAAAAGGCGAAGTGAATTAAGATCTCCCAATTGCATACGCGTCCAGGACTTTGAATCAAGCCGAAATAAATTATTCTACCACTGAAAAGGAACTTCTTGCCATTTTATGGGCTACCAATCATTTTCGACCATATTTATATGGACGGAAGTTCACCATATATAGCGATCACAGACCCCTAACTTATCTATTCAATTGTAAAGATCCTAGTTCTCGTCTGATAAGATGGAGATTGAAATTAGATGAATATCAATATGAAATAAAATATAAACCAGGTAGAATGAACTCAAACGTCGACGCACTTTCC
Source organism: Zygogramma bicolorata (assembly GCA_032362365.1). NCBI lineage: Eukaryota > Metazoa > Arthropoda > Insecta > Coleoptera > Chrysomelidae > Zygogramma > Zygogramma bicolorata. Next base: position 112,869 of record JAVJAQ010003503.1, read on the forward strand.
CGAAACCCCGTATATCTCATTGAACCAACAGAATCAGAAACTTATGACGACTTCATAAAATTTCATTATACTAATACCAAACTCCCTAATATAAAAAGTTCCAATGAAAATATTCTGAAATGTTCTCCAAATATGATTATTTTTCCAGGGATCTTGATGAAAATAATGATAACTATGAAATCTTAACAGCTCTATTCGATTTCAGTGAATTACCAGAAGATATCACACTTCATGATTTCGTGAAATTAACAAACCTCAAGAATCAGATAACATATTTATTGATCGCAAAACTCTATCATTTCGAAAAACTTACATATAAAAATATTTTTAGCTCATTGAAAAATATTAGAAAACACCTATTAGAAAATAATATCTATAAAATATATATGAAAAACCCGACAGAAAATAACATAAATTTGAAACAAGATTCAATGAACGAAATGCTAGAATTCCTTTTTTCAAAATTTGATATAGAAGTAATTTTTGTGAATAAACCAAAATTACAACCAGAAACCAAGTCTGAAATAAGAAAAATTTCCGACGAAAGTCATGTATCATCTGTATCAGGACATTCAGGCTATCTAAGAACATATAAACGAATAAAAGAAAATTATAAATGGCCAGGCATGAAAAAGGACATAAAAAAATTAGTGAAAACATGTCAATCCTGTCAAATGAATAAAACAAATCATAAACCAGGAATAGCAGCTATGGAAATCACAACAACTTCGGAAAAACCTTTTCAAAGATTAGCTATCGATGTAGTGGGTCCTCTACCCATGACATTCAACGGTAATAAATTCATCATCACCATGCAAGATGATTTGACGAAATTCTCATTTGCAAAAGCCACCCCGAATCACGAAGCGGAAACTGTAGCGAATAGCTTACTCGAGTTTATAACAATTTTCGGAATCCCCGAAGCATCTTTTCTGATCAAGGAAGTGACTTCACCTCCGACCTAATGAAAGAACTAAACAAACTATTCAAAATGAAACATATAATCTCAAGTCCTTATCATCCTCAGACAAACGGAGCACTGGAAAGAAGCCATTTAAATCTGAAAGAGTATTTAAAACACCGAAATGCTAATGAAACAAATTCATATAATGACAGAAGCGATTTCCAGTTATAATCGTTCAGCATTAACGCTGAAAAGTAACGAAGAAAAATTGAACAACAATATTAAAGCGTTCAATAACTTTTCGAAAAACACTGTCAACTTTCTTCACTTAATTTCTCAAACCCAATCAATAACCGATCACATTGATCTGCTTGATCAGATGATAGTTGAATTAAATGAAGAATATGATTAGTCATTCAATCTATTCTATTTTCAAAACAAAATATTTTACATCCTTCAGTAATCACTCCGAAACATTTTAGCATTGAAATGCAAAAAGTACGATTACCATCCGGTGTGGAATTTCCATTACCGATTAATGTTTACAATTTTGTTTACAAGTACTTTTCAATTTGTTCATTATCAGTAGTTTATAACAGCGAAATTTTGATTTTTGCCATTAAAATACCTTCAGTACATGAGCAAACTTACAATCTGTATAAATTGATACCATTACCAGCACAGTTCAATGGAAGCAATATTCATTCATATATTGACCCTACCTATCCCTACTAACTGTTGAGTATAACCAGAACTCATTATTCAAGGCTAAAAGATTCAACGTTATGTCAGGAATTACTTGAAAATGATTTCATTTGTTAAGATCCTATAACCTATTTGAACGTTGAACAACCAGTCTGCGAAGTTTCCATGAGAGTCCAACCAACGAAAGGAATCCCTTCTGATTGTCCTACCAGATCAATAAAATCTGATATGGAAATTTGGCATCCCCTCAGTCAAAATCAATGGCTTTTCGTAATGACGAAACGCACCACAGGTTCAATTACTTGTCAACCATCCAACGGACAGATCATTGATGTCGACCTGGAAGGCGCAGGGATATTTTCATTAAAACCAAATTGCAAGTGTTATACATTCTCGACACTCCTAGTAGCCACTCCTAACCAATATTCAAACTACATAAATTTCATCCCGGAAATTAACATTAACCAAGATCATTGCTGCATTGAAAAATTAGATTTCCTCAGGAGCAAGAAAATGGAACCATTGAAATTGAGTAATCTTAATTTGGACGAGTTACGCCATGCCCATCTCAAATTGAACCAATTTGATGAAATTCTTCAACAGAACCTTAACAAACCGTTCATCATGCAATATGCAAAGTGGTACAATATTTTATTTCGAGTTGTAACTACAATTGCAATTATAGTATTTGCATACTGCTGCTGCTGTCGCTGCTGTGATTTTCGATGTCTACCTATCGTAGAAAGATTTTGCCCAAAACCAGTCAAATTGGCAGAGATTTGTATCAATAGCCATAATACAGTCTCCAATAGTCAAATATTTCCAACATCATTGCAGTTGTCGAATCTGAAGAGAAACGACACCCTCGACGACATCTCAGCAACACCGTACCAAGACGAACCAGAACCGAACCTATTTCCAAGATCCCGCAACACCTTGACGAGTTCAAGAAAATCACTAAAAGTTTAAGTAAAGTGTTACGCATTTATAGTTTCGATAAATTCATAAAAAAACTCTATCAAAACTCTTGTTCGCGGAGGTGTTATGTACCCTACTAAAGGACATTAGAATTACGAACATTCAGTATATATGAATGATTGTTCTGCAATGTTATTTCAAAGGAAATCTTTTCGAGCGAATTAGAGTAGCATTCACATATATGATAAATAGACATTTTTACGCCCACATACGTGTTCCTTAGTAGAAGTGCATTTTTCTGAAACGACATCAATAATCCTTTGTTTCAAAACGAAATAAAATGTGCAGATGAGATTCGATTCCCAACTCTGCTATGCAACAGTTGTAAAAATATTCCTTTTTTGCGGGAATGATATTTCATAGCTAATAAAGTAAAATAGTAGGGTCAAGTGAAGTTATTTGGAATTCTCCCTGGTACACAACAATATGTCACTGAATCATCCCGTTCGAACCATTGAAATTGAGTAATCTTAATTTGGACGAGTTACGCCATGCCCATCTCAAATTGAACCAATTTGATGAAATTCTTCAACAGAACCTTAACAAACCGTTCATCATGCAATATGCAAAGTGGTACAATATTTTATTTCGAGTTGTAACTACAATTGCAATTATAGTATTTGCATACTGCTGCTGCTGTCGCTGCTGTGATTTTCGATGTCTACCTATCGTAGAAAGATTTTGCCCAAAACCAGTCAAATTGGCAGAGATTTGTATCAATAGCCATAATACAGTCTCCAATAGTCAAATATTTCCAACATCATTGCAGTTGTCGAATCTGAAGAGAAACGACACCCTCGACGACATCTCAGCAACACCGTACCAAGACGAACCAGAACCGAACCTATTTCCAAGATCCCGCAACACCTTGACGAGTTCAAGAAAATCACTAAAAGTTTAAGTAAAGTGTTACGCATTTATAGTTTCGATAAATTCATAAAAAAACTCTATCAAAACTCTTGTTCGCGGAGGTGTTATGTACCCTACTAAAGGACATTAGAATTACGAACATTCAGTATATATGAATGATTGTTCTGCAATGTTATTTCAAAGGAAATCTTTTCGAGCGAATTAGAGTAGCATTCACGTATATGATAAATAGACATTTTTACGCCCACATACGTGTTCCTTAGTAGAAGTGCATTTTTCTGAAACGACATCAATAATCCTTTGTTTCAAAACGAAATAAAATGTGCAGATGAGATTCGATTCCCAACTCTGCTATGCAACAGTTGTAAAAATATTCCTTTTTTGCGGGAATGATATTTCATAGCTAATAAAGTAAAATAGTAGGGTCAAGTGAAGTTATTTGGAATTCTCCCTGGTACACAACAATATGTCAACTGAATCATCCCGTTCGGCAAGTTTTCTGCCTGATTCATTCAGATAGACGACTTTGAAAAATGTTTAGTATGTCTTCAACAGAATCGTCGCTTTCGAAAAGTTATTCGCCAAGCGCAGTCAGATAGAAGTATTTTCGGAAGCTTTCTCTCGTTTGAAGGGAAACATTTCATTTTTTGGAGGTCGAACACTATTTTTTCTGCGTTTTTGTGAGCTTGTATTGATTTTTACCCGTACTATTCAGAGAGCATTCGGAAATTTTTCATTCACGGCTTGAGGGTCTCCACTCCGTTTGAATGACACAGAGCTGGACGTCCTAGTTCGTTTCACGACTGGAAATATTGAAGATCACCACTCTCTGTTTGTGATGACTAAGAGCAGCGTATCTGAAGTTGTTGACTTGTCTGGACATGTCTGCGATTACCTCGAATTCCTTGTTGTCAGTTGGAACATTGAATGAAAACACCCATTATCACATCAACGAAACACCCTTTCGGGTCTCATTTACCGAATCCCGGCTTTCAGTGGATCTGAAACCGTACACGAGTCCTTTGACAGCTGTTTTCGAGTCGAATCTTCAATCGCTCACGAACTCATTCACTAGGGCTTCGCGAGACCAAAAGAGTTAGTCTTGTCTTGGTGATGTTACAACACAAAGACTCAATAAATCTTCTCAAGATCAAGACTTGAGACCAAGACCAAGGGTTTTTGCCAAGAGTCTTGGTCTCGCAGTAAAAATAATATACGTGAATTCATTCAGTAATATGAAATATCTTATGGAAAATGTCATGGCAATTTATTTCAATCACTTATTTTTATATGGTAGGTTTTAATTATTTTTTTCGAATTCAGTATTCACAGTTCACAACAAATAGGTGTTTGTGTGTGTGTTGTAAGGTCGTAGTGGTCCACACCTCCTACCAATGAAAAAAGAAAAATTATACAAAACTTCTTTGGTTTGAATTTGGAATTTCTGAAACTATTTTCGATACAGCATTGTTGTCACCTAAATTAGCAACGATTTTTCATTTCAAAAAAATCATCCTGTGTAATGATACACACCTATTTGAATTTGAGGTTGAATATTCCATTAATGTTCTGTACCTATCTTCAACTGTTATCGAAATAAGGACAGGTAAAAAGCGAGGTTTTGCAATTTTCGATAGCCTTTTACCGCAGCCTCATTTACTCATTCTGTATATGGGTTATATTTATATTTGAAAATATCACATAGAAACGAACAATTTCAGAACAACAACAACAATTTAGAAGGTAGATAACATCTTCATTGATTGGAAAACATAGATACAGATTAGTATAAGTGCCACCCACCAATGCTCGATACTAAATGAAAATAATAAATTTTGACCAATATATTGGGACATTGGGACTAATCCTGGTGAAAATGATAGAAGAATAGTAATTTCAAAGTTGGCATAATTGACATATGAACAAGCAGGGTTATCTCTTCGAGAAATCTTCGGTTTTCCAAGTTTTCGCAAAATAAAACCTTGACTTCTTTTCTGGCTAACCTTCATGGGAGCATGTGCTTGTCAGTTTTCGTCATAAACGGATTATCAAGCCTACATCCGAGGTGGGTATCTCTTCTACTGATTCAAACACATTAAATAACCAATTACTTCGTTTTAGGCCTTTTCAGTCTACTTCAACATCAAGTAGAACCTCACTAACTTGGTAGTATCGCTCATTTGCATGGCCGTTGTACGGTATTGATATTACCACGCTTGGTGTATGTTTGTATTCATCCAAAGCCGCAGACATCTGCATGTATCACATATATCAACTTTCATCATGTTCATTGGCGTCCGTCTGAGCTAGAAAAGAGGTAAAAGTAAAAAGGCATAAATACAGGTAAAAAATAATCTACTGGGCATATTCACATTTTGAAAATTATGAAGATAATTTGACAAACTCATAACTTATAAACTTCACTCAATTCTTTATAATTGACAACTCAAACAAACTCTCAATTCTCGAAACATATAAATAAAAACAGAATAGTATAAAACAAATTGGCATCACAAATGTGGGACGATAAAAGAAAATAGCGAGTAAAAATATTTATAACAAATTGGCGCCCAACGTGGGCCACTTCTGGAAATGGCAAAACAGGAGTGAGTGTGAAAGAGTAAAATAGAAAATGTGGATTTTAGAGATAGTAAGAGAGTAGGTATGGACGGAGATATGGAAGATGGTGATCTTGGGGAGAAGTGCAGGAGGAAAAGAGAGAGAGAGAGAATCAGATGGAAAGTAGAATGGATGAAAAATTTAAAATGTTAATAGAATTTATAGGGAGTAATATAGAAGGTGTGTCTGAGAATATGAAAAAATGGAAGAAAGAGCAAAAGAAAATATGGAAAGGATGGAAGAAAGAACAAAAGAGAATATGAAAGGAAATATGGAAAGAATAAAAGGAAGTATGGAAGGTAGGATGGAGAAAATGGAAGAATATATGATAAACAAATTTGAGGAAAATAAGAAGGAGATTTATCAATAAATGTAATGATTCGAAAAAAAAGTTGAACAACAAAATACATAATTTATTCATTGGAATAAAATCAATGGGGAAATGAGTAACATAAGCAATTCTATAGAACAAAACAATAAACAAATAAGAGATATGAGAATAAAATTGGAAATTATAAATCTAAATACCTCAATAGAAATAGGAAATGTGAAAAAAAGGTAGACTTACAGGAATCAAGTTCAAATAACAAAACTTCTAGTATTGAAAATGAAATTACAATAATTGAGGAAAAAATAATTGCAGGAGATAATGGTTATCATTCTAATAAAATCAAAGAGTTGGAAAATAAACTGAAACAATTAGAAGAAAGTAGAAAAAATGAAATAGTAGAGACTAGGATAATAACAAGCTTCCAAAATTTTCAAAAGAACAATAAATTTGATGGCAATATAAGAGAATTATTCCCTATAAAATTGTTGGAAAATAAAACAAGAAATATACAAGAAAATGAAAGATTTCATAAGAGGATTTTAAGCGATTCAAACTTGTACATGGTTCAATAGTCAGGAAAATTACATAAACAATTTTGAGGATTTTGAAGAATTATTTTCAAAACAATATTGGGGAGAAAATGCACAATTGATTGTAAGAGACCAAATACAGTTTGGAAAATTTGATGAGAAAAGAAGCATGAATTAAAAATGACTCAATCATACAGAAATTGGGATAGGAGAAATCAAAGTAATAGGTATTCTAATAATGAAAATCAAAATACTCGAATAAGGTATGAAAATGGAAGGGAATATAATAATGATAGTGACAGGGATCAACAAAATGATAGGTATGGTAGAAATAATAATATTTTTCAAAAAGGTAGAGGCGCAAATAACTACAATAAAAGGTATATGGGAAATCAAAATAACACAGAATATAATAGAAACAATTATAATAATAATAATAGAAATAATAATCAAAATAGATACCACAATCAACATAATAATAATAATAAATGCTTAGGACTCACTATTCTCGGAGCCAACGACCACTTACCCCGCGATGCGGGAAGTGGTAATCGATTAATTATATATTAGCGCGTTTGTTCACTGGGTCGGAACAGTAGGGAGTACGAAACCGACTAGGTTTGTTGTAACGACAGATAATAATAATGATTATAGAACTCAAAATCAAAGTTACAATCAACAAAACAGAAATGAATATAACAGAGAGAGTACAAGAAATAATTATCATGGACAGAATGAATACAATAAAAAAGGTAGGAGAAATTTATATTCTGAAGGACAAAATGATGAACGTACTAGGCGTGTACATTTTCAGAGAAGGTCAAATAATGCAGAAAGATTATCTGATAATGAACAAAGATAAACAGTGCAAAATGACTCAAATCATGTAGAAGAGGGGAGAAATGGGGAAAATTCTACAATTTCTTAATGAATGAACCATATAGAAAGCTGAAACAACCAATTTATGAACATCCCATGGAATATATTGACTCAAATGATAATGAAAAACAAGATCTAATGAATGATTTAATAGCATTGCAAGGAAAAATGGGCGATAAAATAATTGAAATTCTTATTGATACAGGTTCGGAAGCATTACTTATAAATGAAAATAATTTGGGGAATTATATTAAAATTCTGAATAAAATGGTTGAAATGACAAGCACAAATTTAATGGGGATGAATAGGTAGAAACTAGCAGAAGCAAATGAATTCATTAATGTAAATTTGGATATTGAGGGAAAATTAATTGAAATGCAACTGAAATATGGATATAGATGTAATAGTGGGTACAAATCAGTTGGTATCTTGACAGAAAATCAATAAAACTAATGGAAAATTGGTTCAATTTTGAAGATTTGAATGATAAAGTTGAGATGAACAAAGAAATTTTGTGTATTTAAAGTATATGTGAGAAGAATGAGTGTGAAAATAATAATAATGATAATGAGGGAAATAAATATGAAATAAATAGAATGGAAAATGATGATTTTAATAATGATGAATATAAATGTGATATAAAACATGAATATTATGTATGTGAGTTATTGAGAAAGTATGAAAGGTTAAAAGTGTATGAATCAAGAAGTATGTACACAAAATAGAAGTCAGAGAAACTGAGAATTCGAAATCAAAAAGTTATCCGAATCCATATAGATTTAGAGAACAAGTAAGAGGTAAAATGTACTGTTACGGGTCAATTCATAACATCACCAAAATTTAAAAAGAAAGAATGTATACAGATCTCAAATCAACTCTTTTTATTCAATAAAGTCCTAATTTCACTTCCACTTCAAGTAATATTGTATGTTGTCAAAAAAAAGGATATAAAATTAGTCTCTTATCGAACAACGGTTATACCTGAAATAAAATCATTAGTTCATAACTCTCCTGTATAGTTCATTATGGTACTCACCTATCAACTTTCTCACTCTGTTCAGAGACTTCTCAGGATCTCCTTCGATATATCCTCGGAGCGGTGTATGGTTGAAATAGTCTGGACTATTGTGGTTCTTGAGGTTCGATAAAATTTAGGAAGGTATGTCGACATCCCTCACAAAGTCTCTGTCATTGCACCAATTCAAGTAAAAGCTTTTATATCCTCGAACAGGCCACCTGGAATAACTTCTTGGTATTATTTTATTTAATGAATATTTATCAAAATATGTTGTTTACCTTTGAGGTTAAAGCACCATATTGGGACATTTGAACTAATCTTGTTGAAAAGAACAGAACAATGGTAATTTCATAGTTGGCATGAATGAAATATGATCGAGCAGGGTTATCTCTTCCAGAGATCTAAGGTATTCCAGGCTTTTGCAAAAAAAAGTAACCTTGACTTCCTTCTTTTTCTGGCTAACTTCCATGGAGGCATGTGCTCCTGAGATTTTCGTGATATACGGATTTTCTAGCCCTAGAAAGACAAATCGATAGAGAAAACTGTTCATTTGGATGATTATCAAATCACTTCTGTTGTGGATTTCGTTCTCTATTGCTTACTTACATTTCGGAAGAAACTGCGAGGCCACCCTACATCTAAGGTGGGTATTCCTTTTACTTCTTGTATCAAGTGCATTAGTTCACCAATTACTTCGTTTTAGGCCTCTTCAGTATACTTCAACATCAGGTAGAACATACATCTCACTACCTTGGTAGTCTCGCTTATTTGCATGGCCGTTGTACGGTGTCGATATTTCCACGCTTGCTGCATGTTTGTATTTTAACCATAGCCGTAGACATCTGCCTGTACCACCTGTGTCAGCCTAGTAGTATCCCTGTGCCCAGCTTCGTGAACAGCTATCCAGGTATTTGCCGTTGGGACGTACTCGAGCATCTCCTGATCACCTCTACCAAGTAAGACCGTTTCATATCATTCTGTGGCCTATATTCACAATCTGCTTGCCTATTTACATAGTTCTTATATCATTTCTATTTGGGTTTATGTGATTAGTAGACCTGAAAGACCACTCATTTAAGAATAGAATAACTGTGTACCAACGACAAGTTTATATCTTATGCAAACTATAGAATACGTACCTATCATTAGAGAAATCTTACTGTACACCGAAGGTATATACCAAACGGTAATTGATATTGGATTTGTCGAAAGAGTAGACGAACATTGACAATACAGTCATAACCAAGTAGGGTGATTTATCAGGAACCTTGGACTTTGTTCACAAAGATTTATTTGAAAAATCATACGCATTATACACCTTTCCCAATTTTAGTTGTGATCATTTATTTTACCCACGAATCCCTCTCCGCATCGCATACAGAGCTAGTCAGTTGCAGTTGTACCCCCTTGTTGCAGTCCTGTAGCAAATCGGCGCCCATTGGTATATTTTCATTTTTTTTTTGCGAAATAAAGTTGTCTGGTGCGTATGATTTGAATTCATTTCCTCATTTGGTGAATGAACAAGTTTTTTCCTATGGTCATTGTTGACTTTCGGTTGTGGTTACCTTTTGACAGTTGTCATTGTCAAATATAAAACAATCAGCAAGTTGGAAGGAAATATTCTTCTTCTTCTTATTTTTAAATTTTTGTTGGCCCTAGCATGCGAGATATTCAGCCAGTGCACAACCATTTACGGAACTTGATAGGTTCTAGTTCTGCGCTTGAACTTATCGGTTGAAATTTCACCTTTGCGTATACAGTGGAGTGGTGACATTTATATGAGGCTCATGATGAAAATTTCTTGATATTCCGGTAATTATTTTGATTTTTTTGTTTCTTTCCTCGTGGATCTTCTCAGCTTAGAGAAGAAACATACTCTTTGCTATTCGGTGATACCGTGGTGAAATATACAGGGTGAATCTTAAACCAGATATTGATTTATCATAATTTTTTTGCATAATGTTATGGAAAACTCTTTCAGGTTGCAACATGAATGGTAATGCAATGTGAGTTTTGACCAAATTTGTGTATTATAATTTTGAAAGTTGTTTGTCATCACTTTGATACTTGTATAATTTTTTTTTCAACATATTTTGGTGAAGCGATCACTTCTGTAGCTAGTGTTTTTTGCGTGATTCATTTCGGTAAGGGTGGGGTCGTGCCTGTGTCACGTTCACGATATTTTAGATTCAGTAATTAAAATGGAAGTGAATCGTTTGCTTGGGGACGAGATTTTGTATGAATTGTCTATAAGGGGTTTGCCTGTAGAACGCACGGTGCAGGAAAACCGTTCAATTTTGAGAGGCGCTCTTCGCTGTGAAAGAGAGGGAATTTCTGCTACCGTGATAACTGAACATTTAGATCGGGAAGTTGAGTTAGATATCTGTAATAATAAATTGGTAGAATTGAATGATGAAATTCATAATTTTGATCATGGAAACAGAATAAACGAATTCAAAAAAATATCCTCGCGCTTAATACATGTGCAGTTACGTTTGCGACGAATTCCTCGAGAGAACTAACAAGAAGAGGAGGCGAGAAGAAATATGCTCTGCAGGTGTATGCAACTCATAGATGCGGTTGGTACACTCAATGATTATATAACAGCAATGCAAAATACATGCGTTGCTGCCCAGGAGAGTCATCTGGATCGGAATAATACGGTTGAGGGTAATATTTTGGATGATCCGAATCCTCTCATTCCAGAAGTAGTCGTTCACACTTCTCCAATACAACAACCTGGACCATCTGGTGACCAGATTTCCGAACGAGTCGATCGACTCAACCTTATTGACTTTGAAGACGTAGGTACTAGTCGTCAAGATGGCCGGCCAAGTGATCAAAGAAATATTGGGAGCCAAACAGAAAATTCTCGATATCGCGTTGCATTTGAGAATAGGAATCTTTATGATGGAAGTAGTCCAGTAGTACGTGGGTTTGTACCGAGACTTCCGGAATCTGTTACCCAAGGGGAAAGGACCGCACCGGCTAATTCTACATACGATCTAGGAAGAAGCATGAGAAATACTTACATTACACCTGCCCCTCGAATGAATGAATATGAAAGTTATCGTCCACCTTTTGATGTTTCCCGATGGAGGTTGCACTTTGATGGTGAGTCTAGTGTCACTAATTTCTTGGAGAGTTTGGAAGAGCTCAGAATTTCACGGAATGTCAGCCATGAACAGCTTCTGAGATCCGCAGCAGAATTATTTACAAAAGACGCCCTTCTCTGGTTTCGCACCCACCATTTTCAAACGTGGGAGGAATTAGTGAGGAAACTCAAACAGGATTTCCAGCCGTATAATTATGAATATGATCTCTGGGAAGAGATTCGTAAAAGAACTCAAGGTGCCAAGGAACGTGTTATTACCTACGTCTCTGTCATGTAAAATTTATTCAATAAGCTGGGTGATAACAAACCATCCGAAGAATCTAGAGTTCTGAGGATAAAGCGGAATATGTTACCATTTATTCAATCTCATTTAGCTCTCCAACATATAACTTCTCTTACAGAACTCACTCGTTTGAGTCGAGCAGTGGAAGAAACCCACCTCAGAGCTCAAAATTTTTGTCCACCCCCTTCCAATTATAGGCAACTTCTTGAACCCGAGCTGGCATATAGAAGAGGACCAGGTGGTCATCAATATGCAGCGATGCCCTCGGTATCAACTATGGTTCCAACTCGAGGAAGCAACACATCAACCGTGCCGACCTCAGAGGCGACCGAGGAGGCTTCAGCTACTAGACCAGACTCTCCTCGGTGTTTCAACTGCCAAGAAACAGGTCATCGGTTCAGGAATTGCAATAAGCCGCGGCGATTGTTTTGCTATAAGTGTGGGCATGCTCAAGCCACTGTTTACAATTGTCCTAACTGTCAGTCAAAAAACAGGAAGGGAGGACAACGGTAGACCGGTCGCTGACTTCCCCTACTTCCACTACGGTCGAACAACACTCTACTATGGCGGTACTCAATTATGTTTTAGCGCATGCTAAAAATGATTTGAGGCCATATGTAAATGTTGAAATTTATGGACGCGACTTCCGAGCCTTGTTAGACTCGGGTTGCTCAACTTCAGTTATTGGGATGAAGGGATGGGATCTTTTGAAAGATTTCTGTAAGCTCAATACGATCACAACAAAAGAATGTACTGTGGCGAACGGATACTTGCGAAGTGATAGGGAGCGTTTATCTTCCAGTGAAATTGCAAGATAAAATACAAGTTCTTGAGACGTTGGTAGTACCATCTTTACCTCATCAAATGATACTGGGTGTAGATTTTTGGATTAAAATGGGAATTATTCCTGACTTATACTCAGGACACTGGTGTTTTCGGAATGAAGAAACTTCGGATAAGCCTCAGATTTGTGCGTTACAAACCATCGAGAATCTAACCACGGAGGAACGTGAAAAGTTGAACGCTTTGATTGATAGCACGTTCAGAGCTATGGGCAATAAACTAGGATGTACAACGGTGGTTGAACACGAAATTAGGACCAGTGCAGCCCTGATAAAACAAAGGCACTACCCTATCAGCCCTGCCCTACAGAAGCAAGTCAATCTTGAGATAGAGCAGATGCTGGCGGATGATATCATTGAACCTCCCACATCTCCATGGGCCTCCCCGATTGTTTTGGTGAAAAAACCCGATGGCAAGTATCGCTTCTGTGTAAATTATAAGAAACTGAATGAAGTTAGCCTTCCAGACGCCTATCCACTTCCTTTCATCAGTTCGACGTTAGACAAGTTAAGAGACGCTCGTTTCTTAACGACTCTGGACATAAAGTCCACCTATTGGCAAATTCTCGTGAAAAAGGAATCTCGCCCGCTCACCGCTTTCGTCGTACCGACCAGAGGTTTGTATCAGTTTGAAAGGATGCCGTTTGGACTCCATAATGCGCCTGCCACTTGGCAACGGTTTATTGATCGAGTCATAGGTTTCGACCTCGAAAAACACGTTTTGGTGTACTTAGACGACGTGGTTATATGTACATCAACTTTTTCTCACCATCTTGAAGTCCTCACAGAAGTGCTCTCGCGACTGATGAAGGCCGGTCTCACATTAAATCGAGACAAATGCAACTTCTGCAAGCCAGAACTCAAGTATCTAGACTACGTTATCAACGCCTCCGGCCTTATGGTGGACCCTGAAAAAGTAGAGGCGATTATCAAGATCCCAACTCCACGAACCGTCACGGAAGTGAGGAGACTAGTTGGATTAGCGTCGTGGTATAGACGCTTTGTTCCCAGTTTTTCGACTGTCTTATCTCCACTCACGAACCTTCTCCGAAAAAACCAACGTTTCGAATGGTCTCCCCAATGTGAAGAGGCACTTCAGACCATAAAGAACCATCTGGTGTCTGCTCCTATACTTTCCTGTCCCAATTTTGAACTCCCCTTTACAGTACAAACCGACGCTTCCGATTATGGACTGGGGGCTGTACTTTCGCAGGTTACTGACGACGGAGAGAAAGTAATATGTTATTTAAGTCGGTCATTGACGAGCAATGAATGAAAGTACACCGTCACTGAAAAGGAATGCCTGGCGGTCTTATTCGCAGTAGAGAAACTCAGGCCCTACATAGAAGGAACACACTTCACGGTCGTGACAGACTGTTTTAGTCTCAAGTGGCTCTTTTCGATTAAAGATCCCCTTGGTCGAATCGCTCGTTGGGCATTGCGACTCCAACAATACGATTTTGAAGTCGTTCATCGGAAAGGGAAAGACCACATCGTTCCTGATACCCTATCCAGAGCTGTCCCAGTAGTAGACGCTATTGATGAGCGCATTGTTGGAGACGAGGAGACAAATATGAAGGATCGAGTCAGAAGATTTCCAGAGAAATATCCACTTTGGCACCTCAATGGAACTAACCTTTTGAAACGGATTAAATTCAGATACCCGCACCTAGATGATGGTAGAAATGGGTGGTTAATTGTAGTACCCAAAGAATCGCGAGAACGGTTAATACAAGAACATCACGACCCTCCGACCTGTGGTCACTTGGGGATATTCAAAACTCTCGGGAGGATATCTTGTAAATTCTACTGGCGGAAAATGTCCGCTGATGTTGCCAGGTACGTCCGGCGCTGTAGGGTTTGTATACAGACCAAACCGGAACAGAAACGTCCTGCAGGACTTATGCTCAGCCTTCCTTCAACAGCTACAAGACCATGGCAGATTCTGAGCGTGGATCTTGTCGGCCCACTTCTTCGAAGTTCATCTGGCTATGCTTTCATTATGTCAATCTGTGATTGCTTTAGCAAATTTAGTCTGTTATTTCCACTTCGCAGTGCCACAGCATCGAACGTAACACGAATCCTTGAAGAACAGGTAATACTTATATTTGGAGCTCCTGATAAGATTATTACCGATAACGGTAAACAGTTCCGAAGTGACCTATTTCAAAAAAAGGCAGATTAATATGGTATTAAAATTGCGTTTATTTCGAATTATCACCCCCAAGCTAACCCCGTAGAAAGAATACATCGTGTTGTGAAAACTATGCTCTCGGCCTATGTAACTGATAAGCACACAACCTGGGAAAAATATTTGCCAAAAGTTGCTTGGGCTTTGAGATCGGCAAAGCACGAGGTTACAGGTCTCACTCCCAACTTTATTTTGTTCGGACGAGAAATCCAAATACAGGGCAACCTTGACGATCAGACGAATAGTGCATGTTCAATAGATCCACAGGTGAGATCCGAATCTTTGAAGGAAGTTTACCGAGAAGTTTCACATCGACTTATCAAAGCTTTTGAACGGAGCCGTCATAATTATAATCTTCGGAGACGAGATGTAAAATTTGTAATTGGTCAGACTGTATGGCGAAGGAATTATGCTCTATCCGACGCGTCCAAGAAATTTGCATCCAAGTTTGCTGTTGAATTTGTCGGACCATTCAAAATTCATAAAGTTTTATCCCCGTGGTCATACGAGTTGATAAATGACTCTGGTAAAATTTGCGGCACGTGGCATGCCAAAGATATAAAAGCTCACCCTCCAGATGAGGAGTCTGAAGAGGAATAATCGTGGTCCGGTGCAATTAAAAAAAATACGTATACGTGGGATTAATAAGGTATTAGTAGGTATGTATGTTTAATTGCTTTTTCCGAATAATGTTTTGTAAAAGTTTTTTTTTTGAAAAAAAAAACTTTTCTTTTGGCAAAGAGGGGTGATGTTACGGGTCAATTTATAACATCACCAAAATTTAAAAAGATTGAATGTATACAGATCTCAAATCAACTCTTTTTATTCAATAAAGTCCTAATTTCACTTTCACTTCAAGTAATATTGTATGTTGTCAAAAAAAAAGGATATAAAATTATTCTCTTATCGAACAACGGTTATACCTGAAATAAAATCATTAGTTCATAACTCTCCTGTATAGTTCATTATGGTACTCACCTATCAACTTCCTCACTCTGTTCAGAGACTTCTCAGGATCTCCTTCGATATATCCTCGGAGCGGTGTATGGTTGAAATAGTCTGGACTATTGTGGTTCGTGAGGTTCGATAAAATTTAGGAAGGTATGTCGACATTCCTCACAAAGTATCTGTCATAGCACCAATTCAAGTAAAAGCTCTTATATCTTCGAACAGGCCACCTGGAATAACTTCTTGGTGTTATTTTATTTAATGAATATTTATCAAAATATGTTGTTTACCTTTGAGGTTAAAGCACCATATTGGGACATTTGAACTAATCTTGTTGAAAAGAACAGAACAATGGTAATTTCATAGTTGGCATGAATGAAATATGATCGAGCAGGGTTATCTCTTCTAGAGATCTGAGGTATTCCAGGCTTTTGCAAAAAAAAGTAACCTTGACTTCCTTCTTTTTCTGGCTAACTTCCATGGAGGCATGTGCTCCTGAGATTTTCGTGATATACGGATTTTCTAACCCTAGAAAGACAAATCGATAGAGAAAACTGTTCATTTGGATGATTATCAAATCACTTCTGTTGTGGATTTCGTTCTCTATTGTTTACTTACATTTCGGAAGAAACTACGAGGCCACCCTACATCTAAGGTGGGTATTCCTTTTACTTCTTGTATCAAGTACATTAGTTCACCAATTACTTCGTTTTAGGCCTCTTCAGTATAGTTCAACATCAGGTAGAACATACATCTCACTACCTTGGTAGTCTCGCTTATTTGCATGGCCGTTGTACGGTGTCGATATTCCCACGCTTGCTGCATGTTTGTATTTTAACCATAGCCGTAGACATCTGCCTGTACCACCTGTATCAGCCTAGTAGTATCCCTGTGCCCAGCTTCGTGAACAGCTATCCAGGTATTTGCCGTTGGAACTTACTCGAGCATCTCCTGATCACCTCTACCAAGTAAGACCGTTCCATATCATTCTGTGGCCTATATTCACAATCTGCTTGCCTATTTACATAGTTCTTATATCATTTCTATTTAGGTTTATGTGATTAGTAGACCTGAAAGACCACTCATTTAAGAATAGAATAACTGTGTACCAACGACAAGTTTATATCTTATACAAACTATAGAATACGTACCTATCATTAGAGAAATCTTACTGTACACCGAAGGTATATACCAAACGGTAATTGATATTTGATTTGTCGAAAGAGTAGACGAACATTGACAATACAGTCATAACCTAGTAGGGTGATTTATCACGAACCTTGGACTTTGTTCACAAAGATTCATTTGAAAAATCATACGCATTATACACCTTCCCCAATTTTAGTTGTGTTCATTTATTTTACCCACGAATCCCTCTCCGCATCGCATACAGAGCTAGTCAGTTGCAGTTGTACCCCCTTGTTGCAGTCCTGTAGAACTGAGATTATGTTTAGATGCTAGAGAACTAAATAAAATAAAAATATCTCAGTATGAATCTTCAATGGATATTGAAGCCATATTTGGCAGAATTACAAAAACAAAAATATCCTCAAAAATTGATTTAAAACACAGTTTTTGTTAATTCCATTAGATTAAAGTGTCAGAAGAGGTGATCTATAGATTTTGCGTTGTACCATATGGTTGACAATCAGCTTGCAGTAGAGAATGTAAATAAATCATATTAGAATGTAGTAATCATAGAAATTAGGTTGTATAGGGAATTCATTACATTAATAATAAATAATATAGAATAGGACTTGTACAGATTAGTAAAAATTAATTTTTGAATTTTGCCATTAACATATCAGAATGTGAAAATATAAATTTTGGGGAATGTTGTTATGATATGAAAAATTGTAAAACAAAGGAGAAATGGAAAATTGTAGATTCAAATGTAAAGGAATAAATATGTGGAGTAGTTATACGTTACCAACAATATGTCTAGCTCAATTCGGCTTACCAAAAACATTAACCATGGAAACAAATATCCAACATCCTTATTTCTGACTGAGGAAACGACAAAACATTCAGCTCCACATTAGTCAACCTACAATACAGTACTTATTAATCATCACTTTTACTGGAAAATACTAGACTAAACACTTTACACAAAATAGAACTCAAGACTGACATGAAAACACACTGTACATTGAATTTCACTGAATAGACATGAAAACAACACACAAGTTCTGACAGATTATGAATGACAAACACAATTTGGAAAATTACAAGAAAATTTATGAGAGGGATGAATTAGCTGATATCCAGGCTTCACGAAACCAACTCATGTCCAGGTGAACTATTTCCATTGAACTTATCCATTCCTGAGTGTATATTATTCCTATTTATGACTTCCTGAACTTTATTTTCAATCCCATATCAGAAAAAATAACCAATAGACTATTTTACCGCGAATCAAAAACGTTTTGGTTAGAGTTATTTGTTCGTTGTACGAACATTCTTTCAGAATTTGTTCGGAAACTGTACTGAGCAGAATCATTGTTCCAATCTCTCACTATATATGTTTTTAGTGAATTCAGTCGGATAAGTTGGGTTTCTCCTAGATCAGGGATTTTAAATATAGTTAAATTCCAAGATCAATCTATAATATATTTGAATTTCTGATTCTCAAGAAAAAAGGTTACTGAAATTGAAATAAAAATTGGCACACACCACCAGCAAGAACTGAAGGGAGGGGGAAACCCATCGGAGCGCCTTCCACTTGTTTTCAAAATTTGCCTTGAAAAAAAATTATGTACTGGACATACGATGACTGATGATGTTTAGATTATCTTGAGAGATCTGATGCTTGGTTTTCAAAACACTTAGCGTCTCAACTGAAGAAATATTTATAAAAAAAGAAGCTATATCGTAGCTTACGGGAATGTCTGTTGGTCGGAGGTTGGAGGATTTGAATGTTTCAATGAAATGAAAAGTGTTCTGGCCATATGTCGAACACTATTCTACTGGAGGTTGGATGGTGATAGCTAGGTATTTGATTTGGCGAGGGGTTGTGTTGGGCACCCCCACTATTGGACGCAGTGGTATATTCGGTTTATGTACTTTTGGAAGGTCATATATTCGGGGAATTCGTGAAGATTTCTCCCTC
>JAVJAQ010003506.1:0-25169 GCA_032362365.1 Zygogramma bicolorata
GCCCAGGATAACCTTTTGTTGCAAAGTTGCAAAACGAAGAAGACTTTTGTTGGTTAGGTTATATTATGATTGTTATGATTTATGAGTCGATGTAAGTCAACAAATATGTTTGAATTCATCTTTGATATTCATAATTCCGTCGAATAAAACAGTCCGTTGAACGTTACCATGCCGGCAGGTACTAGGAGAATATCTCGCTCGGTGCGTACAGCACCTATGGTTCCACCTGTTATATCTAGCTTCGCCAATGAACCCTGTGGTCAAAGATATGCTCCTTTAGGTGCTGGAATCCCAACACTTCCACCCTTAGAACAACCAGCGGCTCCAAAGCACTTTCCGTTTCCCAGTACACCAGTTGATAATGATATATTTTTTGAATGTCTTCTGTGTTTTTTTGCTTTAACAACGGCTGGATTTCAATATTTGCATTTATATAGGACTGTTTGGTGGCTACCCCATTCATACACCAGGCAGGCATTGGTAGGCATTTGAAAAACACAAGCTTTTGGTTGGATCATCCACACTCAAATCTCTCAAAATTGGTTCTTATTGAATATGAGTTCTTTGATGCAAAAATAGGTGAGAGTGAATGAACAAACCAACCTATTACTCTGAATGTTCAGCAATGAGAAATATTCAGTAACTTTGATGGATCCTCAAGGATTATAGAAAGCTATTATAAACATTAGTTTGTAACTTTTACATGTTACAAATGTCTGCTGAATATTCAGGACAGTATAATTAGCTTATTCTTGTGTTGAGGTGAATCAAGTTTTTGTTTCAGAATTTTTATTTAATTGACCCATATCCGGTTTTATTCATAATTGTGATATTATGTCGAAGACTGATTTACATGATTGGATGTATATTCCTAAATAAGATCCTTCCAGAGAAAATTCAAAAGTTGGGACACCATTACTTCAGGTAATGACTACTTCTATTAATTCATTTATGCTGTGAGAAACAGAGCTCTCTTCTCTGTGTCAACTCTTTATTGAAATTGAGGAATAAAATTTCTGTTTTTATACCACTTACATTTGAAACTGAGGTTACTGCAGTTTTGTCCTATCAGGACATATGAAACGAATACTATAATGTCCATATAGGATGAAACTATAGTAATTCAACAGGCCTGAAGATTGTCGAAATTATCTTTATAAATGGACCACCTCATAAGATTCATTCATACTTTTGAAACTACTAATTGTTCGTGTTGTGATTTTTTCATGGAATGAATTGTATTATTGAAAATGAGAAAACAGAGAAAAGTTACTTACATCATATCACAATGGCCGCATTTTGAAATTACCTTCAGATGTACAGAAAGTTGAATTTTCCGTGAGAGCAAATGATATAATTTTTAAAATTGGACAACCATTTGTTTTACAATGGTCCCATGATTTCCCTCTCAGCACTGTTATTTTTCTGCCACATTGCTCCATTGCCAAGTTACAATATTGTGAAATTTGGAAGTGAAGCAGGCTCTAAATGAAACAGCTATTATTGATTTGTTTTATGAAAGATCTGAAAGTTATTTGGTGAGGTGGCACAGAGAACACCAATACAGCAAGTAATGGTCTGAGAAAAATTTCTGGAAATACCAACATGTTTTATGTTATTTCCGGGTGTTCTTTGATTATCTGCGTTTTTCAAAATTTTCATCAAAAAAAAATGAGGAAATAACTGCATGTTCAACATTTTACATATAAAATAAAAGAATCAACAATAAACACACTCATGATACATTTTCAAAATGTCTTCCATCTTGAAAAATAGGAACTTGTTCTCTCGCTGGTTCTGTACATTTTTCAAATCTCTTCAGAAAGTTTTTTCCCACGCTGCTCAGATGGGAAGACATAATTCTTTGGAATTGTAAATTTTATATCCTCTTGTAGCGGCAGCACGATAAACCTCAGAGTTTGCTGTTCCCAGAAATAAAAATCCATTGATGTTAGGTCCGGTGATCTCGCAAGCCAAGTAATAGGTCCTTCACGTCCAATCAACTTAACTGGAAACATTACATCCAGCTCCCCACGTATTTTCTTCGAGAAATGTGCTTTTTCCCCATCTAACTGAAGCCACATTTCATATTTGATGTGATTAGGTAGGTGTTCTATTAGCCTTGGAAAGTATTCTCTGAGGAATCGAGGAAACTCTCGTCCATCAATTTTCTTTGGAGAAAATATTCATTAAGACCCAATTTGTGTTGATGATCGTTAGCATACACTTTATGTGAATTTTTGGTACTATTTTGATGTAATTTATTATTTTTCAAACTTCTTGCAACTGAAGATTACAACAATATCTCTAAATTTCTGCAAATTTCTCTCATACTCTATTCAGGAAAATTTATACCACTGCAAGAATAACAGCTAACTAGTTTTCATCAATTAATATAGTTTTGCACGACTCTTTTTCTCGTTTTTGACATTGCCTGTTCCCTCAAATCGTTCCTTCAATAATTAAAAACATTTCACCTGTGGATGCCGTCTGTCAGAATATTTTGCGGCATACATAAGGGAAGCCAACAAACAACTTTTTTCACATGCACCCATTGCACACACCATTTCAATTAACTCTACCTATAATTTATCACTTCTGAATATTGTAGCTTTCTGTTAGTGAAAGCATTTTCATGATCGGATCACTATTTTCAAAGACTACCCCCTACAAACAAAGTTAAAACTTTTTATGATAGTAGTATATATGATATACTAACAAAGATTTCTAGCAAATCACACACCATACCATCAATAAATGTCACAAAAATAATGAATTCCAATGATGAATTGATATTTATACCCGCAAAGGTAACTTATAGTTAACTTATTATTTTGGAGAAACATTTTCGATAAATGTTGAAATAAATAAATAATGACCTATCTATTAACTATTTTATTATTAATTTTAGACGTCCAAATTAGGAATGTATGAATACCAGTTCGTCAGTGCTAAAACGTGCCACGTTTTATCAAACCTTTTTACAAATAAAGGTGAAAATTTGTGATTATTTTTGGTAAATATTTTGAAAAAGGCAAAATACGAAAGAACACCTAGGAATCACATATAACGTGTTAGTATCACTGGATAGGACATTGTCTCATTGTAAAGACAGACTAATATACAGGATTTTCTATTTGAAAAACTTACGTATACTTCAACTGTTGTTGGCGAAATTCCTAATAACATTTGAAGTACCCTGTATAAATATGAATGTTTTTGAGACCATTACATGGTATTTTGGTGTTTCCTGAGCCAACGCACCAAATTACTCTCAGATCTTTCACGAAACAACTCAATAAAAGCTGTTCCATTCAGAGCCGGCTTTACTTTCGAATTGTACAAAAAAAATAACTTGACAACGGCACATTGTGGCAGAAAAATATATAGTGCGAATGGGGAATCGTAGGACTATTGTATTGACAAAAAAAGGGTGTTCCTTAGAAAAAAATCATATCATTTGCTCTCACGGAAAAATTCAACATCCTGTACACCTGAAACTAATTTTTAAATGTGGCCATTGTGATATCATGTAACTTTTATCAGAACCTTTTTTTTTTCGAATTCGCATTAATCATATATCAAGCAAATGCGTACTATTGGAACACCCTGTGATAGCTTTCCGCGGTCAATTGTATATTGTCGTTGAGTTCGGCTTGAAACGCGTTTAGATTTCTGTCTCATCCCGAGTTCTTTCTGATGTCTCATTCTGCCTACTCCTTAGATTGAACAGTTCAATCCGAGGAGTAGGAAGATTGAGACCTCAAGGTAAAGTCACACCAATTTTTTGAAAATGGATCCAAAATCGGAACCGAAATCGAACATCTATATATTTATATAAAAGAGAGTCGTGCTAGTTACACTATTTATAACTCAAAAAGGGCTGAACCAATTTGCCTGACTATTGGTGGGGAGGCAGCTTAAAACCAGGAGACGGACATAGGATACTTTTCCCCTTTATATATATTGACAAACTCCGAGTTTGTACTGAGAATTCTCAGAATTATTCTTCATTTGAAACTTTCAGGGACTAGTGATTTGGGTTGAGCTTCTCAATAGTTGTTTTTCACTTTTTGGGTTTCTGATAGTGTCTTTTTTCTAATGATTTTAATTTTTTCAGAATTTTCCTGTTCTGTATGCTGGTATTTACTTTGTCATTCAGTACTTATTTTGTGATGCAGAACCACCACATCGAGAAAATGCTGTATCTGTGGTACCCGTAAGTAAATTTGAAGGCTCTTTATATATTGAACATTGTGTTACACTAAGGCCCAGTTGCACCGCTTTTCTTAAGTTGTGCTTTATCTGAGCCAGGCTTTGTTGCTATGGATTTGCCAATCAGATTTCTTGTTCCTTAACGATTGAGCGAAGCTTAGTTGAATCTCTGCTGAGTTGAAGTGGTTTTTCAGTGGAAGATATCTAGCAGATAAAAATAACCAACAGTTTTCATCCTTGTCACTGCCAAACCTTAGTCACTCGCACCCTCTCGTTTCTTCCATCTGCCTGACAGATAGATAACTCACTCATTCTTATATTAAAACTGTCTCTGAGACGTTTACCGGCAATATCCTTTTTCTTGAATTTATTGCCAATAAGTGTTTGGGTTTGTTTCATTATGTAGAGTTTCTTATGGCGTATTTGTTCATAAATAAAATTCACTTATTCCAAGCATATCCTAGTTTACTGAGATATATGGAATCGTCACAGTTTTTGAATAAACATAATAGGCATATTTTATAAAAAAAGATTTGAATAAGTTGTTTCGAATGTTCCCTGGTACCCATGTTTCAAAGTATTTCCCGAATCAGAAACGATAGCACTTCAACTCCTACCACCCTTATATCATATTGCTTCTTTTTTCTGAAATGTTAATTTTTCACAATGTAGTTCTCTTCTAACTGATACTTTGTAATAACGGCAAAACATCAGATATTTTTTTCCGAAAGTTCCTCCCAAGATCACAAAGTTTCATTGAAATCAGACCGCCTCGGTGGAAGTGGCTAGCAGGGTTAGTCGAGTTCCGTCGAATATCTGAGGGCAAACAAAGCTTGACTTCTGACGGTTGACGTCAACTGGTTGACAGAACAACCCATTTTAAACCAATATTTTTATACCATAACTTTTTTGGAGAAATATTGAGAACTATATAGCTCAACAATTTTTAGGAAATGTTAAAATAAATTATGGCAATTATGCCATGAAAACGTACTAAGATTTTGTAAGTATTCTTATTGCCGGTTTCCTTTCACTCACCATCCACAAATAATATGAATAATTAGGAATGTATCCAAATTATTACCGAAGCACGCGTCGAGTGCAAATAAATTCAATTTGGTGTTGATCTCTACATTTTTTTCCAATTATACAGTAACTACTACGGCCCTGTTCCGTTTCCCTGTCTGGTTAACCAGAGTGGTTTTCTCTCTCTCTCTATCATATTCACCGGGTCCATCCGAAAGAGAGAGAAAGAACCACTCTGGTTAACCAGACAGGGAAACGGAACACGGCCTACGTGGAGTCGCTGATACACAGGTTGCTTGATATCTTCTAAGTAAAAGCCATACTGTCAGAAACTATGAATGTTTCTTAATGAGTACCCCAAAGCTCAAATTTGGGTCCATTACTCTTCTTTATATATATATATATATATATATATATATATATATATATATGATGCGTTGTTTTTTCGGGTTTCATTCCGTGTTCTGTGGTTTTGATCCTCTGAGGGATAATTCTCACAACGTTTCGGCAAAGTCTCATTTGCCATCTTCTAGGTGATGTCTTGAGTTTCGATCTCCGAACTCGACTAATTAATTCGAGTTCTACTTCTCAATATATAGGGGTGATCATTGATGGTATCTTTGATCTGGGCCCCTCCCACTTTCTTCGTTGGTCCGCCTGCATTTGTCATCGTGTCTGGGTAATTACGTGGTAAGGTCCGATATTGTTCCTCTGGTGTAATCGGCTTGTCTTTGTTTAGTGATATAATGGATTTCCACGTTCTAGGTAATCTTTGGGCGTCGTCTCTCTTGTTCATGCTACTCGGTCGTTTCTCAATTTCGATAGCCTCTCTGATTGTTCGAGAGTAGAAGTTTTCATCGCTTGCTAATGTTTTTGTGTTTTTGAAATTGATGGTACGTCCTGTCTCCAATACGTGATTGAAGATGGAGGATGTGGTAACTTTTCCTTTCACTGATAGCTCATGTTCATCCTTGCGTACGTTGATCCGTCTATTGGTCTGGCCGATGTAGGACTTGTTGCAGTCTCGACATGGTACTTCGTAAACTCCCTGGGACTCCAGTGGTATCTGGTCCTTCGGATTACGGAGTATCGATCTTATTGTACGTTCTGGTACGAACGAAGTAGCTATGTCGTGTTTGCGGAGAATTCTGCTGATTTTATATGTGGTTCCTTTTATGTATGGTAGTCTGGTTGTTATGACCGGTGTTTCGGGGGTTTTTTGCTGTTTCGGCTTGTTCTTGGAAGCCGGAGAGAATTATAAAAACGGCTTCCAAGAACAAGCCGAAACAGCAAAAAACCCCCGAAACACCGGTCATAACAACCAGACTACCATACATAAAAGGAACCACAGATAAAATCAGCAGAATTCTCCGCAAACACGACATAGCTACTTCGTTCGTACCAGAACGTACAATAAGATCGATACTCCGTAATCCGAAGGACCAGATACCACTGGAGTCCCAGGGAGTTTACGAAGTACCATGTCGAGACTGCAACAAGTCCTACATCGGCCAGACCAATAGACGGATCAACGTACGCAAGGATGAACATGAGCTATCAGTGAAAGGAAAAGTTACCACATCCTCCATCTTCAATCACGTATTGGAGACAGGACATACCATCAATTTCAAAAACACAAAAACATTAGCAAGCGATGAAAACTTCTACTCTCGAACAATCAGAGAGGCTATCGAAATTGAGAAACGACCGAGTAGCATGAACAAGAGAGACGACGCCCAAAGATTACCTAGAACGTGGAAATCCATTATATCACTAAACAAAGACAAGCCGATTACACCAGAGGAACAATATCGGACCTTACCACGTAATTACCCAGACACGATGACAAATGCAGGCGGACCAACGAAGAAAGTGGGAGGGGCCCAGATCAAAGATACCATCAATGATCACCCCTATATATTGAGAAGTAGAACTCGAATTAATTAGTCGAGTTCGGAGATCGAAACTCAAGACATCACCTAGAAGATGGCAAATGAGACTTTGCCGAAACGTTGTGAGAATTATCCTTCAGAGGATCAAAACCACAGAACACGGAATGAAACCCGAAAAAACAACGCATCATACTTCGTCCGTGAGAATCTTCATGCTAACATATATATATATATATATATATATATATATATATATATATATATATATATATATCAATTATATTACTTTGTCATGCTCATCTTCACACATTTTACATGCAAATATATTGATTTGTACAATCAGATTACCGATGAATCTCTGTATAACTCTAAAGTGAAAAGCAATAACTGTGCAAATAAATGTTATCAATGGTATTCTAATAATCGAATGATAGTCCATACAAAATCATTTTATATGCTTCTTCAACAGAAGAATATTCGACTATGATTTTAGTCCCCTTGTCACGATGAATCACAAGTCTATTAAACAGGTATCATGTAGAGAATTTTGGGTGTAAACTCGAAAATGCATATAAATATTACTGTTAACAAACTCAGCAGCATATTTTTTTAAGAAACAGCTGAGCCAAACTGTCTCTCCTGAAATTACAATTGTCTATCATAGACTAGTGACTTCTTAACAGTTTAACAGTTTTGGGGCAATTTGCCATGCAAAATGTTCTCAACATGCAGAAAAAAAATTTATGAGGTGTATGAGAGCACTACATCCCCATGAGTTTTGTAGACAATTTTTAAAAGCCTAATGTTACGAAACTGAAATGAATCACACTGACCATCATGAAAATGCAATAAACTAAGACCGTCCTCGACCATCGATTCTGGAATACGAAAGATCTGCGGGAATCTTTCCTGTTCCGATGTGCTATATAAAAATTAATTTAATCGGGAAAAGCCATTTTTTTGGTGAAGAGTGTTGGATGTGGGATTTTGCTGATGTATAAAAACTATTTATGGTGAATGTGAGAAGTACATCTTGCGATACGATGGAGTATATGATGAAATTTATCCAAAACCAATTTGTAGATTCCAAAAGACGACGACAGGAGGAAAAGCAATCCAAAAAATTCTAAAAGAACAGAGTAAAGTGAGAGAAGAAAAAAAGGATCAATAAGAACAAATAATTAAACAATGAAAGTAGACTTCATGAAGGTTATAAAACATCAAGAAAGGTTTTTCAATTATGTGTTACATAAAACCAAAGTACAAATGGAAGAAATGAAAACTAAAAGAACGTAAGAAATACATCAAGAAAATCAACGGGGAAATGAGAAAGTGGATACAGTGTGAGAAGAGATGAGCAATGCAATGATAGGTGTAGAAAGGCATATAGTTCTTCTGAAGGACCAAGTCCCAAAACAGGGTTGCCACACCGGGTATTTCCGTGAAACCACCGACTTTGGATGGACAGTCGTCTTGGTCCATGTATCGCCGATAATAAGGGGCTGTCTATCCTGAAGAAATAAAAGTTAACGAAAGTGATGTCATTGGAACCTGTGAACCTGTTACATGGGTAGCAAAGTGTGTGATTCAAATGACAACCAGGAAAGGAAGGCAGCCTCTAAGAGTGTCATGACAACTCTTGAAAAGTCATTTGAACACTTATCAGCGGAGGATCTGAAAGCTGCCAAGAATTTTATCAGAAGTGAGTGATATTTTTGTTTCTACAACAGCAAGATGAACAAAATTGGTCAAACACAGAGTCGATGCTGGCCATCCCCCATCCGATTCGGCAGCTACCAAGAAGAATTCCAGTTGCCAATCAACAAGAGGTGGAGGAGCTTGTTGACAAGATGAGAAATGGTGTGATGGAAAAATCGTCGGGCCTTTGGTCTGCACCATTAAAAAAGATAAAAATGTCAATACGACAACGAACATCATTGTTCAATTCAAATATTCTCATTTAGTTCTCGGTTTTACAAGTAGAGATACCTCGCAAACTATCTCCAAAATAGTCAATTGAAGAAAATTCAACAGAGGAACTGTATTTGAATATGCTGGAAACTAATGAGTTCGATATGGGTATTCTTATTTCAACAAGATGGAGTACCACCACATTACTCTATACCAAGGTAGAGATTGGAAATCTATGGTGGTCGCGAGTGAATTCTTAGTGGGCCCTACGAATACCGAAATTAATTGGTAGCGAGATTGAAAGTAATTCTAGTTGAAGTTGATGTCAAAACTGTAAGAAACATTTTCACCCTTCTCAATGCAATAAGTTTTCAATTTAGTTATATTCGATTGGGTATTAAAAAATGTATTTTAACTTTGTTTTTTATTTAAAAAAATCCCTTTATTCATATTGGTACCGGTTGAATTTCCTAGAGATGGGACCCAAGTTTTGTAACTGTAATGAAGAAACATAAGAAACAATTTCATCCTTCCCAACGAAATAGCTTTTTAATGTAGTTATTACAATGGAATAACTTTTTAATATAGTTATTTGACTGAGTATTGAAAAATTTATTTGAGCTTTGTTTTTTATTTAAAAAATCCCTCCATTCATATTGGTAACGGTTGAATTTTCTAGGGATGGACCCAAATTTTGTAACTTGTTTTAGTTCAGACAACTTTGGGAACCACTGCTCTAGAAACTATCTAGATAATACTTTCCTTTGTCGTTGGATCGTCAATCGAAGTCCTACGGAATGGCCAGCCCGCTTGCCAGATTTAACACCTTTAGACTTTTTTTATGAGGCTATTTGAAGCAAAAGGTGTACGAAACCAAACTTGCTTCAATATTGGATACACAGCAGAGATTAATAAATATTTGTAGAAATATCGACGTTACTCTGTTCGAACATGTTCAGTGTGAAATATCGGATAGGCTATTCTTACGTCAACACGTTCAAGGCAACCATTTCGGGTATCTTCTGAACTAAACTCAACTTATTTTCTCAAATAAACGTAGGTGTTTTCAGGCAATTATTAAATGTTCCGCCATCGTGTAGTAGGTAAAGATATTGACTTGATAATCTAGGGTTGTGAAGTATTCGTCAGGAGCTTCAAGATGTGTCACAAGACCCCCTTTCTAATTAATTTTTTTCTCCAGGTAGAGCCCAGTCGCCATCTTGAAATTTTCATCTTTCAATTTTACTCCAAAACATTGCATTCATGCATCAATTTCATTATTCCAAGTTTCAAACTTTTTAGTTGGCCTGTTCAAAAACCTAAAAGGGGGGCATCGAAGAAAAGCATTGTACAATAGTAATCTACATAATTCCTATCGATAAATTTTCTTCCGAAGATGCTAATCTTGTAAGCGAAAGGCCCGTCGGGTGCAAATAACATCATTTGTTTTGTATTTTATAGGTTTTTCATGTATTTTGTTCCATTCGGTTTCAACATTCACCCATTCTTTGAACTAGTCAGCTGGAGTTCAACAACCCCTCTTCATGCCTGCAGCTCAGAAGCCTCAGAAATACGAAAAGAAGTGGAGAATCTCATAACAAATTTCAATTGTAGACTGAAAGAAATACTCTTCTGTGCCATACTGAATGCCTATTATGCAGGCTTCATTCCATGCTGCTTTGCACAGGTAATTCATTTATAGCTTGTGAAGTGTGTTTATGAATTAAAATTATACTTCCCAAAATATCAAATTTCACGTTTTTCAAATGTAATGAGTCCCTTTTTTTTCATCATTGTCAACATTACCAAAACAAAATCGAAATTTTCGCCTAGTTGAGGGTCAATGGAGTATTCAAGGAAACATGTCCGTTCTTGCTTGAAGATTTTCCTGTTTTGCAGGAATCACCCGGCATAACTGAATATTTGGGCTAATGTCACATTCTTTGCCGATTGTAGTAGTAGCATATCAATGTAAAATCAGCTTACTTGGCGAGTGAAGAAGGGGAATCATGAGTTAATATTTGATCCGTGAACAAGAACATATTTTCTGAAACAATATTAGCTCGAGTATTTTAGGTTATTGATGAAAGTCGGAGGTATTCATTTATTGGTCCAATCAAAACATTTGTTTATTGTCATTGGGTGAAAGAATACATCTGATTATATGCATGCCAGGGCAAAAAGTGCTTCATTTTTCTTCTTACATGAGGTTGAAGTCGCTGTTGAGCTCCTAGACTCAGTCATTATTGAAAATATAGTTTATATCTGCTTCTGAGGAGAACTCCACCCTAGAGTCGGGCCCGCCCAACAACCACGAATTCCAGTGTATTGAATATTTCTAATAAATGCCATCTAGATGCTCCATTCCATTACTTTGAAGCCTGAATTTTTATTTACAGCCAACCCTTCATTACGACATATTATGGGCCGCTCAACACATAATATTCATCTTCGTAAGCGGCTTCATATCCTTGTCTAAGCACATCCTGTCGCTCCGATATTGCGATATTTTACATCGATCCGCTCTTCACTTGGGCGCGTGGGAAAAGCTAGAAACCGGCAGGACAATGTTGTTGGTGAATAATACGTGGAAAGAGGACATTTTATGGCCTTATGGTGCCCTCGTTAGATATGGCAAAGATATATGGAGAGCACAAGGAGACTGCAACAGCAGCGAACCTGGGAACGTAGGATTGAGGAGGTTTTATGTGAGTGTTTGAATTATGCTTTAAAAAAGAACTATTTTCTCTTGTCATCTATTCGAAAACGCGAAGTCAACTATCTTGATAATGCTCTGGACAGAGTTCATTTCTTTTAACATGCTATTAGTGATCATTCCTAGGATTGGCAAAATTGGAAACTGAATGGGAATATGTCAAATTTTTGTATTTCAAATGTTGTTATTGGGGAGGGATATATCAAAATTGGAACGCCAATCTGATATCAAATAAATGATAGTGATCCTTGCTTTATTCCAAGATGCATGAAAAGCCTGGTGCTTTGACTTATACCCGAAAAATCGTAAGTTCAAATTATCGTTCTCTCGCATTCTTGATTTTGAACAATTTTAACTGAGGAAATTCCATCGAGAGATTGCCAACAAAAAGGGCACTTCATGAATCTGGTAACGTAACGCCACATTTCCTGTACGTCCAACGGCAGTTCTGTGGGTTATCGGCATTTGAAAACACTCGCCTGAAAACACTTTTAATCCATGATTTCAAATCTACTAGGTTACTTACCTAGTAGATTTGAACCATTTTCACTAATACTGGAAAATATACCTTGAACTGGAAAACAATCAGTAAATCACACAAATATAACCTCTACCCAAGTAAGTGGAGAAATTTCATTCAAGGTGAAGTTTGTTTTTATCATTGTCAGAATAATCTCGCTTTCTATTATGTTATCAATTTTGATTCTGAGATTTTCAAAACTATCTTCTATTTTCGAAATATGTCAACACTACTGTGATAACTTGGTTCACTGGTGTCAAGTTAACAAATTAAATTTGAATGTGAAGAAATGTTTTACCATATCTTTCGGGCGCGTCAAGAACTTTCATAAATGAAATTACTGCAAGAGCTTTCAAACGATTGGGTTTTACTTTCAGGTCATGCAAAGATTTCAGCTGTGAAACCCTGAAAATAATTTATTGTTTGCATGTGAAGTCCATTATTGAGTACAATTCCATTGTTTGGTCTCCCCATTATCATTGCTATGTTAAACAAAAAAAAAAAATACGTTGTAGTGCTTTCAAAATGGGTATAGTTGGTGAACATTGTGAATATGAGATCATTGAAAAAAAATTGAACATCAAAACACTTTCCCATAGGAGAACTGTATGTGACTTAATATTTTCGCAAACAATTTTATCAGCTACAATCAACTGCCCTGATTTACTCGCAATTATTACATTGAAAACTGCTGTTCGAAATACCCGCAGTACTGAAATATTTGACATTCCTTTTTATTTAACCAATTACTGCCGTCTCTCCCCACTCAACAGAATGAAAATTACCGGTAATAAGTTTTCCCAAACGCTTGATCTTTTCTGCATGAGCGCATCTAGGATCAGGAGGGTTTTGGATGATGTAAGCCTTTGAAAAACAGTCATTTAAAATTTTTTGTTTCATTATTTTTTTTTCTCATATAGATGTGATATCATTACCAATGTTTATACAATAAAAATATGTGCTTGGTCTGTTTCATGTCAAATGTATGCTGTATTTTTAAAATATTCTTGTTATAACCTAATTGTAAATTGGGCTAGCCCCGTAAATAAATAAAATAAAAAAAAAAAACTAAGAAATAATTCAGCTAAAATATTATGGAGATGAATATTAGATTCGGCACGATTAACATCACAAAGAACGCTTTGTTATAAAAGTTTGTTATAAAAGTGGGGAGAACACTAATTTTGAGCACTAATGATCTATTAGTGAACGAAAGATCCCGTCAGAGTTTAGCCAATGAGACCGTCGGTATTGAAATTCACTCGTGAGATGTCGCTTGATTGGATTTGCAGCTTCAAATCATCATCACCTACTGTCAAAAAATGTTAGCTCTCACGTCGGTTTCTCAGATCGAGAGGAATCGACTAAACAAAAGCATATCAGTCAAAGCACCAGGGTTTTTATGCATCTTGCCTTATTCCAATTATTTCTCTGATTGGTGTCCTGGTAGCACTTTAGCTTTCGAAAAAATGGATTTGAAATGGGTATTCGTTAACTAGTTGACGCCCCCTAAGGGGCCTTATCTTTGAAAGTGTGAATTCCAGCAAGCTTTCAAGGGCGAATTTATAGAGGTGGTAATGGGGAGAATAAGACTCCCTAGAGTTTTCACTACCTGGGTTGGAAAAGAAGATTATTATTAAAAACGTGAATACTTTTGCAGAATGCTTCTACTCTTATGATTATCAATTTCCATTTTTGGTATCACTATATGAGTCATCAAATGATTCGAAGCCTTTCACCCCTCCCGAGACAATTTTTTATCTCTCGCGCCTGCCAACGTTTTACCCACCCCTTTCTCACCCCTCCGAAAAACAGACCTAAATCTGCCTTTGCTTGCTTCAGGATTATATTTTCGTAGAGCGCCTTTACAAGGGCTGGCACTGAAGCAATGTGCAAACCTCAGACAAGAGGAACACTTTAACAATTAACTTTATTTCGTCGCTGTCTGGCATATTTTTATATTTCAGATTGTTTCAATTCAATACTCGATTTGCTACAGCGATTGGTTGCAATGATATAAGAAGCTGCTTGGCAATCCTTCCTTTTCATTTCGTCGTTTGCCCTTGCTACCCTTTGCCTTTCACCCGTCCCAGAAAACCACTCAAATACACAAAATACATATATCACATCGGGCCTGATCTTTCCGAACCACATGTGGGTTATGTGACCAGTCTCATTTCAGTTTGCTTTCATTTTAACAATTGTTGGGTTGTTGAAAGAAAAATGAAGCATGTTAGAGTTTGTGGAAACATTGTTATTTCACCGGATTTCAAAAAATCGGGAGATGGCGAAATAATTATTCTAAATTTTTCGGGCAGCATTGAAAATTATTCTCTTAAGAGATTATGTGAAAGACATTTTGCTGGGGCCGAAACTCCTATTTTATGTTTTCATGCTCAGTATTTTTTGTTGAGACACAATGGTTAAAATGTAGGGTTTTTTTTCTCACCATCTAATATTTGTCTACGAGTGTCAACCCTCAGGAAGTCTATAAAACTGGCCACCTACCCACATAACCCACTAGCTATACTTGTATTGATATTCTGCCAAAATATTCTTATTTTTATTAACAATTCAAACTTTGAAAGAGGTAACTATACACATTCCGTATCAAATGTCGCCAGTCATAGAAATGATCACCAATAGTACAAAGGTCAACTTGATAATAAACTGCTAATAAATTGATGACGATCTGAGGTAACGGGGCTGACCACTTCGACACTCTCGACCACCTTTCCTTCTACTCATACAAAACCACAACTAACAATCATATCACCGCATCATTTTTTTGTTTTCAGTATGATATTCAAAATTGATGTAATGTTTTATATTCGACCATAAAAAAAAAATCATATTCTCCGAAATATTTTCTTGCTAGTGGGAGCTGATTCACGACACCAAAGAACATATAGTTTGTTAAAGCACTTCCAATCCAACTCAGCAGTGAAACCCGACCCACTTTCTGTTGCATAGTGAAAATCCCTGTGGGTTTCAAATAGCCGTATTACCATCTCGTATTATATATCATCATTTCAAAGGACTAGGTTAATATTGAATAGCTAAATCACAACGTTGAAATTGTTTCATAGACGTCACCGAAAATACAAAGAAGATATTATCTATTGCTCCAATCGAATAGAAGAACTTGGTCATTGAGTCGAAATTCTGATAGAGTATCAGTTTCTTGAGAAAGTAATAGATTTTTTCAATGGCTGAATTTGAGCAAATGATAGCAAATTTCAAACAATTTGAATTTATGTACGAGTTTCATACGAAATTATTTGTATGGTCGTAATAAATAATACATGTATTTATATAAGTTCAATGTCCATTTACGCAAGATGCACACTATGGACGTTATAAGCGGAAACCTGAAAAAAGTACCAAATTTTCGCATACCTCAAGAAACAGCGAGAAACTACTTTGGACAATTTCAGATTCAGCACCCCAAAAAATGTGTGGTCGAACATAAACGTGAAGTTTTCAATATTGTCCACCTATCAATTCTCTTCCCTTCACTTGGTAGTCAGTAGTAAACTATAAGATGGACTGATAAGTCTTGTTGGTCCGATACAGATTTTCCTACCCTAAATTAAAATATGACATGTATCTGCTCTTGCTGTAAAAAGTTTTTATATCTGAATTGCAAAAAGTAGAAAAATTTCAGTGAAGTTATCTGGGTCTTTGAGCTTTCCGTGCTGATTTCCCATACAGAAATACCTCTGGTTATTTATGTGCTTGGGGTTTTTCTATAGGAAAATCTCGAAGGTTTTGGCTTGTACCTTGTACCCGTATTTTTATTGCCATCGAAGTACTGTTACTCCATCAATCTATCACCATAAGGACGGACTAAGGTGGTCAAATAAATATACAGTGATTGAGGAGACAAAAGACTTTCAATCCAAGAACCCACAAAATATAGGAAATCGCGCCGACCCTGAGAATATTCTTTACAGAATTTTTCTCATCTGTCTTATCACACCAAACACTGAACTCTCAGTAGCAAATGACTAGGCAACATCATTTCCCGGTCTAGTAATATGGCATCAATTATATTCAATGTGACCCATACTTCAATTCTTTCAAAACGTTCAGTTCAAGAAAGTTCCGCGTTTTTTCTTCAAAAGCGAATGACCAACAACTCATTTCTATCGAAATGGTTGAAACTTATGATATCACGTCCGAAACATCTTATTCATTTCAAAAATATTTCGATATTATATTCCATATTAGTGATCAGTTTGAATCGTTTCAAAAATGGCCCATGTTCACTGGGAATGACTTTCATATATACTTCCCAATTCAAATGATATCCTCATCGTAAATTGAAGACAATACTGTACTCAATAAGTCGAAATTAGCTTACCGCGAGATACAAAGTCGGAATTACCCAATTCCAGGATACTAATTCCGACTGGATGAGTTACATTTGGCGAATTCTGAGATATTGAGTCCGAATTCTGACTTGAAAGAAAAATTAAATACATAGTGGCCCTTCTACGCCTTTGTAATTATCGATTTGATGTTTAATGATTTTTTTCAGTATATTTTCAAGAATCCTACCAACACCATGGGAATCAATCTCCTAGTTTTGTCCTTCATGGTTGTAGACCAATTGATTGTATTGGCCAGTTGTACCTTCTGGTACAAAATTATTTCTTTGACGTTCATTTTATTTTACAACTACCATATACTATACAAATTGCTTAGAGATTATCTAGTTTGTCATAAAATTTACAAAGAAGAGACAGATATGCATAAAAAGATTAACATGCGATAAAATAATGCTCATTTCAGTTTTGTACATCTTGAATGAAATTAGACCAACGATTTGTTTCTGCAAAATCTCGAAATTATTACTTTTAGGTTATGAAATATGAAATGGATATATGAAAAGGCTCATGATCGTTTTGTATAACTGTTGTATTTCATTGTACACTGTATATTTATATTATGTGAATACATCTATTTATGACCAGGTCATTGTTTTTCTTTACATTGTATATTCGAATGTATAATCTGAAAGTGGACACCAATAACAGTTTGTACCTGTGGGGTCGGTATTTTTGAATACACAACCATCGTTTCAAAATTACAAACCAAAGCAGCATCTGAATATATTCATTTGCTTTTTTACGAAACATGTTGATATCTGATTTTCTTTGATAGCACGTCTCTGAAAATCACGAGTTCAATCCAAAAAAAACTACTTACAGGATGGAAATTTTTTGGTATTTTCTCAGTAGTAGTAGTAAATGTGGTTTATGGTATTATATACCAAACGATATCTACTTCTCTCGAAGTCCTTCAGCAAATGGCCTTGCTACTAACTCCCTACGCCATACCTCAGGAGCAGCATAGTTATTCGCCAACCATGAAACGTGGCAGGAGTTATTCGCCAACACGTCAGAGAAGTTCTTATAAAGAAAAATCTCTGCCCCGTTGGTGAAGCGAACCCGAGACCTTTAGGTTGACTGGCGGATGCGTAACCACAGGAAAACTCTCTCGCCGTACTTTTTCTCTCCAGCAGCTTAGTAACAGACTGCCAGTGATTCAAGAATAGAGCTCCTAATATTTACTGAAATATTAACTTTTAGGCCTGAACTCATTGCAAAGCAACAATTCTGTTTATTATTAAATTTTGCGATCATAAAATGCCTTCAGACGGATTTGTGAAGGCACCATCAAACAATTTATCATCCGTAGACATTTTCATGGTGATGGAATTCATAAAGAATGACGATAGTTTCAAACCAGATGAATTTCGAAATGTAACAGCAACAGCGTAAGTACTTTAACACTTCGGTTCTATGTGGAAGTTACTCCAAATATTTCTCCAAAATTGAATCGATTATTGATAGTTTTCGTATCATATAATGAAGTTTTCTAAATATAGCACGATTACTTTTCAGAAATATTTCACTACGGGTTGAAAAAAAGAGTCAATTTTCGATAATTTCCATATCGTACAACGAACAATTTTTTAAATACAGCACGATCAATTTCCAGAAATATTTTAATGTGGGTTGAAAAAAACGAATTGAGAATTTCTAAAACAACCTGATGCAGTATCAGTTTTCTTCTAACGATACTAACCTTGTTAATGAAACGCGCGTCGCGTAAATACTTTTTCGCTAGAAAAAGTTTCATTGGGTACTTAGCTGAAGTGAACGATTTCAATCCATAGGTAGTTGATAAGATGATTAAAAAATGAAAGAGCGGAAGATCCATGCGAAACGGTAACGTCACTTTCTTCATACGACTCATTTAGCGTGGAGGAATTTCGCAACCAAGATCCACGTTAGCATGATCCTGGTCTTAGACACGGCCATGAATAAAACACTTAAATTGCTTCGCTAACTTTCCAACACTCGATACTAAAACTCTCTGTAATAAAAATTCCCTCTACACTTCGACTTCTGCACCCAGCAATACCAAAGCCCTCTTCACTAAGCTCCGAATAACTATCTGATAAACTCCACTTCACTTAGCTCTAAATAACTCTCGCCACTTAGCTCTGAAAAATTCTACTTAACGAATAAACGGTCTCTTTGAATAACTGTTGAATAACTAACTCCTCCGCGATGAAGCGTCTGCTTATATACCGCGTACGCCTATGGAGAATCTTCGAGAGAAGCCTCGATGATGTGTATCGAATTCGCCACGCGAATCAACAGTTCCTGGAAATATGACGTTCGCTCTTCGCCCACTGCGTTTACGATCGTCATGGCCGACGCTAGGTGATTCCTAACAATATACACGTACTTCTTCCATAGAAGTTGTAAGTAATACGAGAAGTTGCTGACTAAAATAACTGTTTTCTAATTAACGCAGCAACTTGTCACTGTATAATAAAGATCTGCCCTTCTACACTCGTATGAATATCAGTTCTTATTTTTTCAGATTGTGATCTGTAGAGAACAGATAAAAAATATAAAGAAACAATCCAATTTGATATTGTGCTTAGGAAAAAAACGCTAATATCTGAATTCCAATGCTTCTGGTTTCATTTGACCTAGCCAAGGTCATTTCAAATGCTACATACTAGTTTCTGGAGTCACATTAGGCTTTTTCATAGTCCTTTTATGTATTTTTTTGCTATAGGTGTATTATACTTTCATATATCTCTATTGAAAGATTTACCTTCAGTGCCCACAATCGAAGTTAGTATTAACTTGTTGTCTAGTAAGGCTGTCTTTCAGAAAAAAGACCCGATTCCTATTATCTGATCTGGGTATATATACATATATATAGGGTGTTTATGAAAGATGCGGCAAAAATTGAAGGGACTCATCCCATGGAATATTCTGAGGATACTTCGTCCTCTGATGATTTTTGATATGGCGGTTTGTTTCGAAGATACGGGGTGTAAAATATTTCGACAATAACAAATTATTAATAAAAATTACATGTAATGTTTGTCAATCTACAAGAACTGTTGAAAATGACTACCCCCCGCTCGGATGCAAAAATCCAATCTTCTCATCGACTTCCGAACTCTTTCAAAAACACCAGAATCGATTCTGATTGCGTTACACCCAGCTGTTATCAGATTTCCCAAATCTTCCACATCTGCAACTGGAGTAGTATTTTTTATTACTTGGTGGGTCCAGTGTAGTGCGTTATACTTTGATTTCGGCTACGTTGATCATTTTAAATTACCAAAATTGTTATTGTCGAAATTCTTTTTCGCCCCGTATCTTCGAAACAAAGCGCCCTATCAAAAATCATCAGAGGACAAAATATCCTTAGAATAGTCCCTCAAATTTTTGCCGCATGTTCAATGAACACCCTGTTTCGCGGTCAGTTGTGTGTTGTCGTTGAGTTCGGGTTGAACCGCGTCTGGAGTTTTGTTCTCGACGTTTCGGCTCCGATTTTGGAGCCATTTTCAAGAGGTAAATGTGACTTCACGCTGAGGTCTCAATCTGCCTACTCCTCAGGTGTTGTCACAGGGGGCAAGGGTTTGTGACTTGACGAGGCCCCGGCGTCAAGTCACATATATATATATATATATATATTTACTCCTACCATTGATTTTAGAGATATAGTTAGTCAACCATATGGAAATATCAGTTGAAGGGATGGATACTACGGGTAGATAATAATAATAATAATAATATTTATTAACCACACAGTAACAAAAAAATCAGGGATGAATAAAGTAATTCAAATGATTAATAAATATTGATTAACCCATAAAAGGTAGAAACCTCGTGCATGGGTGAATGACAATAGCAATATAATATAAAATGAAATGTAAATCAATAAAGCTAAAGATTATTCAATATATATATACAAAAATACAATCATAAAACAAAAATTTATCAGTCCAAACAAAATACAACAGGTATAATAGGTAAAATCTTTCTCAGTAATATAAATCGACTGAATTAATACTATAAAATGCGACAAAATACTAAGTATAAACACAAACACAAATATAAGAATCTCAATAAAATTAAAAGGTACAATACTGCTTAGTAATATAATAAAAAACGCGTAGTTCTTTGAAGAATTGCTAAATTCAAATGTAGCATGTACATATCTCACTTGAGAGACAGCCGTATCGACAATATCCTGAATATAGAAATGGATCAAATCTAAAAAAGTGTCGTAGTGGCAATGATCAAAACTTAGAGGTGATTTTTCGGAATCAATGATTTTTTATATCAATTAATTTATGTGTGAGATATCGGGGTTGTTGAAATATCCAGATTTTAAGGTTTTTCTTGAATAGTGGAAGTGAAGTAATTTATTTCAAATCTTGTGGAATCAAATTGTAGTTTCTAGGACCTAGAAAATAAAACGATCTCTGCATTATGTTTTTTTCTGGTCTTGGAATATGTACCGTTTGATTTCTCATGTCATAATTATGCTCAGTTGTCGTAAGTTCATTTCGATTTATATGTTGTCGTACAATAATTTGATAAAAACAGATAAAGATGGCACTAGTGATTTCGTTTCCAAGTCATGTCACCTTTCGTGTTTCTCACCTACGTCGTAGCCTGTATCACACCTTTTCTTGATTACTTATACATAATACTGAAAGATGGCAATCAATTCAAAAACAGAAGTGGAACGTTTTGTTAATCTCGTAAATCATTCATGTTTAGAAGATTATTCTTATGCTTAAACTTTCTTTTCCTTCATAAAATTATATCGTCAACTCAATTTTGAAGCTTCATTATCATTCTATCAACATTTCAGTCAAACTGACATACAGAACTCAGCACCTATTTTTTTTCCTTCAGAGTAGGAAACTTTGTTGGGCATCGTCAAGTGAACGGAAATATCGTCATGTTACTGTAGATGGCGTTACAAAAACGCTTCAAATCGTTTTTACACAGTCGTACGACGATCCAATAGCTTTCTGATTGGTCTAAATTCAAATCGATCAGGAAGTTATCAGATGGGCATAGCCCTGCTCTTCAGGTTGACTGACAGTCATTCGATATCGGAAGTTAAGCAACGCCGAGCGCGGTTACTACTTAGATGGGTGACCATGCAGGGAAATACCGTTTCGAAAACCCATATAACTGCAGCAGAATAGCATATCACAGCTCGCAGACAATATATCAATGATCACAAGATATATTGAGGATATGCCGTCCTTCGGAGGGGACGTAAGACCGGCGGTCCCGGGCCATGGATGTTGGGCTCGTAAAAGATCCCTACCTCTGGTTGGAATACCAGAGGGTTCGGCAAAATTTCCGGTTGGGGGAAGTGTGCTCACCGGCGTCGGTGATTGGCCTTGGTAGCGGAAATAGGCCGACGTCAAATGAAGAAATAGAAGAAGGAAGCTATCAGATCGTCGTACGATTGGATTTTGGATCTGTCTGAATCCAACCTTAGAATACATTTCATTTTACGGCCCGCGATTTGTTTATTTGAAATTGAATGGAATTTTTTGATTTTCTCAGATATTCATAATGTTGATGCAATAACAAACGAGTATGAGAAAAGTTAAATTTATTTTCTGTTGTTAATGACGGAAACATATATTTATTCGGCTTACCGTCCTAGGGGTAAGTTTCAAAATAAACAACAGGGGGATTTTTCAATAAAGGTCTGTACGGACTAGCCATATCACATGACTATTCATCTGTGACCAAATGTGATGTCTATGGAAAGTGTCCTCAGTACATCTATGCACTCCTGAATTCTTGAAAATTTGAACTTTTCCATTTCATTCTCATAAATTATCTGAATAAATGGCCAACTCTCCACTAAATGTACTCGTTTACTTTCGACATGGCTAGAATGAAGTAATTTTTAAGATAATATATGAATTTCTGACTGTCCATGCCATCATTTGATTGAAAGCGTTTCACTTAATTTAAAAATATCAGATTAAATAAAAGTTTATGACACACGCGAAATATTCATTACTTCCACTGTTCGTCCCTGAATCATGAAAATATACTCGGTTCATTTGATCAGTTCGTTAATATTTTTTTCCATGCATATTCCAGGAATTTTTTTGTCAATTTCATTCCTGAAAATTGAAACGCGCGACCTTCGAAAAAAATAATTGAGCGGATCTTAGGATTTCAATATTGGTATGTTCTCCTTAAAGAATGCCAGGAAGAAGAAAACTAATAAATTATCTATAAACTATTTATTACATCATCTGATGCACAAAAACATACAACTTCCAAAATATCAGTCTTGCAATATTATATCGCACATTCAAACAAATTTTGTATATTTTACAAATCATCAAAACAAATTATATGATATTTACAAGATTTCATCATAAATGCACATTCTAATAGTCACACGGCCTACCAAGAAATAACGAAGTTAATTCAAAACACAAAAAATTAAATTGCACTGTTTCTGTTATTTGAGCAGTTTTTTTTTTCATGAAAATGATTCTCTTTCAAAATCAAATCTAATCGTGGTGCTTTTTTAACGAGTGGATAAAAATGTCTGTACAAAAATTTGGAAAGAAATTATAAGATTGTCACAGAGCACCAGACAAATTTTACTATATTTGAATATTCATTATCGTTCAATGCAGTAACTCAAAAATTGAGAGTAGAATGGCACATGATTAGGAAGGATTACTTCATTTATTTGTGTATGGCATCTGAGAATACTATATCAATGTATAACTCAATATCAACATCACCTGTTTAATGAACAGGGGTTTGTCAACTGGTATTATAATGTAACACTATTCAAAATCGATAGTATTTGAAAAAAAAATTGATTAGGCCAGAAGTGGTACTTAACTAATTTTTTAAAGTTATGGCATATTATTCAATTTATGAGTTACTGCCATATTTTAGTACGGTCAACTGGACATAATATAAATGTATAGGTACTTGGACTTGGATAGTTAAATTTTAACTAATGAACATTAATAATCTATATACACATATTTGTCATATGTACAATTTTGAACTATACTACGTATGAAGTTACATATCCAGTTCAAAGATTAAATTAAAGCTATTGATTTGTACACAATATGTAAAATTACGATTACAATAAAGAGATACATACAATTTTTTACATTATTAAAGACAGAAGTAATCCTACTTCATTTTTGGTTGGAACATATACATAATTTATTAAACAAGTGTTTCATGACCCACTATATACAACT
Organism: Zygogramma bicolorata; assembly: GCA_032362365.1. Classification (NCBI taxonomy): domain Eukaryota; kingdom Metazoa; phylum Arthropoda; class Insecta; order Coleoptera; family Chrysomelidae; genus Zygogramma; species Zygogramma bicolorata. The sequence goes on from JAVJAQ010003506.1 coordinate 23,895, forward strand.
CTCCCCATCAAACCAGATACATAACCTCACACTGGAGATTACAGATACCTAATCTAATTGAACAAAACAATGTATAACCACTATACAATTTTTATACTCGTATCTGTTTCTAACTTTGATAATGTTTTCTTCACCCTTAAAGCTGTCAGTCTAACTGCGGGGTTTGGGTGCCAGCACTCGTGCATGACCTTTGATAAAGTCTGTAAAATGTCCTCACTTTCCCACCTTAATGGTATCTGGGGTCTGATTTTTTTCACACAAACTACTTGTTGCATGTCCTCAAAAGTAGGATCTGAAGAAACGCAATCGTAATATGGCACTTGATATTCGTCCACGTCTTTGAACTTGTCACCAGTAACACATCTCCTCGACATCTCCCACAAAACCAAAGCGAAAGCATACATATCCGCCATTTTGTGGGCGCCAAAGTTGTTCATATCTACTGTCCTGTCAAGTAGTTCTGGAGCCATGTATCGTCTCGTACCCGAACGGACATTCGGAGGTACATCTATTTCCTTGGTATCCGATAAGAATTTGACAGCCAGGCCAAAGTCTGCGATACAACACTCTCCGTCACGTTTCACCAAAATATTTTTACTCTTGATGTCCCGATGAGCGATGGCAGGTTTTCCTTTTGTACCAAATATCTCAGTATGAAGATGCGAGAGACCAGATGCTATACTGTAGGCCATCACATACAGACTATTGGGGTCAAGGCTGTGGTTTTGGAGGTAGTCATAGAGGGAACCGTTTTCGTGATAGTCTGTGATCAGCAACATCTGAGTCCAACTGCCAGTACCTGAAACAAAAATGTTATGTTATTAGGTAACAGTAGCAATCAATGATTGATTCTTATGAATAAGCATTTTAAAAGTATCTTTCACTATTTGAGTGATAAAGAAAACATGGATGAACATTCATATTGTAGATGGATAGATTCATAGATATTGTATATATGACACAGAATTCCGTTTTACGGGAGAGATGCAAATATTAATCTTCAAGAACTAGTTACTCCTAGGTGTCGCAACCGATTTTTATTTCGATTTCAATTTTCGGTATTAACGCTTCTTTTATAATTTAAGTAGTTCAACAATTTCAATATCGGTCAAATCACCGTCTCCACAATTTTGTAGCCTTCAGAATTCTCTACAACCTTTGCTGGAAACCTTTTTGTGTGGAAGTTATTTCTTTTTTCATATACAGAACCACATGAAAGGGAAGCCCCGTGATGTTCAAAGAACACCGCGACGGCGTTGATCAAGATATATAATA
>JAVJAQ010003507.1:0-107609 GCA_032362365.1 Zygogramma bicolorata
GTATATTCTACTTACCAACGGAAAATTCTGTCAATTTATGGATATGTTCCGTAAATCGTTTCGGTTAACCTGGTTACAAATTTAGTGTCCCGTAAATCAAAAATTTTATAAATTTTATATTTACGGAACGCGGTTCCTGTCAAAATCGCTGTAACCGGTGAAACCAATATGTTTATACCTCAGATTAGAATAGGCGTGGTCTGTCAAAGTTGTCATTGAATCTGTAACCCGAACAACCGCTGAATTTTATCGGTTACAGTGGTAATTTGATCACAGGACACTTATATATGTACTTTTAGTTGGTCAAAGTTGGTCTGTCTGTGGTGTATTTCGCTGATGTTTTGGATGTGGTTAGTTGTGAGGACGTCGATTGACATAATTTTTACTTTTTTATTACTTGTTCTCTTGTATTTATTCTTGATAATCGAAGAAAATGATGGAACATTTGTTAGACGTTGATAAATACTCCCATCAACTGGTGATCCATTTCAATTTCACGGAGCAAGGAACGAAAATTATGAAAATATAAAAAAATTAAAGCAAATATCAGGTTTATAATTCTAGTTTTGTACACGAAAAACCCACAAGTGAAACTAATATGAGGCACAGAGAGACATTGGATTTATATAGTGCCAAAGAATACAATTAATAATTAATTAAGGTCAAATGAATCAGGTAGGTAAAATTTCTTCTTCTAATTTTCAATAAAGTCGTTTTCCTTTTATTATAGGCGAAAATCGTCAACCGATAGATGGCGTTGCTAAATCCAAGATGGCTTCACTTTACGGTGAACAACAAATTTTGGCCATTTGAAGTAATGGTACTATTAGTTCATGTTTTGCATTCTTGAGGCCTTGTTGAGTGAAAATTACTGTTTAAACGTCTTCAGTTGCTTTGTGTGCTGAGGTAGTTACATGTTTGGCTAGTATTACAGCCTTATTTTACTCGTGAGTGTTATAATTTGAACTACTTCACCAACCTACATTCCAGATCAAAATGTCTTATAGAATTGGAGCTACGTAATATTCTGGATTACGTGGAAAGCAGAACTAGACCGTTGAAAGAGGGTGAAGCTGTGTTCAAAGCAGGGCATATCATTGCATAGGGAGTGGAAGAAAGTAACCATAAAAATAAGGAGCTTATGTTTGCGAACATTAGCTTTAGTAGAGCATCCGCATGAAATCAATATATTGCTGGCTGATGAGGAATGGAAATGCCAATGTTTCTGCAAAGCGGGTTTATCTGGGCTCTGCAAACATATTGCAACCCTTATATTATTTTGTTATTGAGTAGGTAATGTCATTTCCTAAATATATAGAAGTAAAAGTTGATTATCAAGAAATTTTTGCATGTAATTAGCTTTTTGTGATAAATAAAGGATCAATATATCAAATTTAATAAAACATGTCACCGAATAGTGTTTCAACAAAATGTTTTATTTTTACTATTCAAATAAATCATGAGAAAAACCTGATTTTTGTTTTGCTACAAAACCTTTTTCTGTACTTTAACATTGTATAATTCAGTACTGAGTATTTTGAAGAAAACTTACAGAACATAAGGTTTCTTCAAAAGAAAAAGCTGAAGAAATAGGTTGGGTACTCCACTTCTAACGTGGAGATCAACAACCCTAACGCTGAACTGATATCACTCGACTAACTATTCAATTCTTTGACAAGGTTATCATTTCCAGAAGAAAATTAATAATATCAAGTGTTAGAGTAACTGATCTCACACCAAAGGTTCCAATCTTACCAATCATGAATGAATCATGCTTTTAAAAAAATATGTCTAACCAAGGAGATACAATTGGCAGTTATGCTACTGACTAATTGGGGGATAGTGTGAAAGGTTAAAAAACAGACTAGGGGCTATGATTTATTTACATAAATGTAATCATACTTTGCTTTAACTATATATTAATAAATATTATATTATAGTCTTGAAAATGGCTTCAAAGTGGGAACTGAAACGTCCACTAAACTTTATTTTCAGACGCTCTAGAAAGTGGAGGCTACTTACAAACATATTTTTAGTTATTGGTTTACTAATTTTCAATATATTTTTTTTCCTGAGACAAAGCTTTTTGTCGTTAATGGGGAATTTATGTAGTGAAATAGTACTAGTATTATATAATGAGCACTCTGACACCGAGCACATTTTTCTCGATTTTGTAGGAATACTTCAATGAATTCGCTACATTTTGGATTGTAAACCATAACAACACTTCATAATCATTTCACTATTCGCACTTCTGTACTGTATTAAGTTATAAATATTTCCAAAATAATAATTTTAAATCCAACACTCATAAGACTCCATAGAAATAATATTTGTTGTTCACCGTCCGGTTAGTTCAAAAAAAATATATAGATGGCGATCCCTTCGAAGTTTTAGCAAATAGTATTTATTATACATTTCAGTAGTTTACTGCGCCCATATATATATTAACTACGAATATTGACCATACGCCATAAGAGACAATGTTAGCAAAGTGAAGCCGACTTTTGTATAAATCACAATATCCTTGGAATAGAAATAGGCAGCGATGATCGAGGGCGCATGCGCGGAATATAGAGCGCGAAATTCAAATTTCTAAATATGTCATTGTCATCGACCTTCAAATTTACTAATTTACAGGTTATGTTTATATAATTTCACAGAGATTTCAATGTAAATTTTGTTATTCAGGAAATCATCCAGTTACACAAAAAATATACTCAGTTTTGAAGGAACGTTTCTTGGTGTGCAAAAGAATGAAGAAATCAAGATTTTGAAAAATGGTGGGATCATAAAATATCCTGATCTTTCCGATATTTTATCAGTTCATTGTGTCCTGATTTCTGGAGTCGTAGTAAATTCATACTACACAGATATGAATAATTCAATGAAGAAAACCCATATAGGCTCAATAATATTAGAAATTCCATCAGAACTATTTACCATACCATCTTGCAGATTAAGAATGTTAATATCATATTTTAATACCATCTGTTAACATTCAGGCGCCTGTCTTGTAGCTACGAGAGAAACATAATGCTGACTCGAAAATGCTTATGAATTACGTGCGATATATAATCTGTTCACTTGAATGTGGTTGGTTTGGAATTCACTCAATATAATTGACTGTTACAAAAAATTCATTGGATGGAAAAACAAAAAGTCGTTGTAACCAATAAATTACGAATACTTAATAAAATTCAAATGCTCGGTGAAGCATTCAAATATTTAAATTTTTGAAAATTAATGAACAGAAGTTAATGGAAAATAATAGATATATTTTATACGTTTCGAGACTTGTTGACATATCAAAGATTGTTGGGCGGAAGAACCTCAGTCAATAGCCAGTTGAGCAAAATTGAATTATGTTTGTTGTTCAGAGATTGGAAACTTTCACGGCCGGTAACAAATGAATCGTTAGATGTTTCCTTTCTTCTAAGCCTTGGTCTGCAGATTTTCGGGCCTGACATTGCCTCATTGCTCTTGAATATTGTCTGCTGCAGATGCAGAAGGTCAGTCCTAAAAACCTAGGAGCCCGGAAACAAAAATCAATTGTATGTTCCAATCCCTATGAATTTAATAATAATAATATTTTTTCACCCCAAGAAACTTTTACAGTTTATGAATAGGGATATTTAATACATAGAAAAGAAATAAAACAAAATGTGTATATGGTGAAAGAATATATGAAAAAAACTCTTGAAATGTTGAATGATCTATAAAACTATAATATATCATTTGGGCAATAAAATATATTTTTTAAGATGGTGTTTGAATTTTTATCTTTAATATTTTTAATTGAATTTGGTGGTTTACTGATGTTTTTGCCCTCAAATTGATTTCTCCCCAAATCTGGTACGTATGGAATGTACAATTAGATGTTGAGCCTGTCTAGTGCTGTGATAATGTGTAGTAATGATTTCATTGAAAAGTATGCAATGTTTCACCTTATGTTTTACACAATAAATAAAAGTATATGTTTTCAACTGGTATATTGAATTGATGTTAAGAAGATTATTTGGTTTGTAAAGATCCACAGTGGGCTTCGTGCAAGGCAATTTATAAATATATTCGACGATTTTATTATGTAAGTACAGCTTGTCCAATCCATTGTGGCACAAACTCTGCTACTTTTCCAGTTGCACACTGGTACTTCAGAACGTGACGAAAAAAAAACATCCACTAGGAATAAATTTCAACACAGTGAACACATATAATAGGTGTTTTTTTGATCTTGCTATGCTTCACAGAGATTTCTGGGCATATACCTCATTAGTTCTGTGCCAAGATGGATTGGATAAGCTGTATTTCAGCGGATTCAATACTGAAGCAGTGGCCGTTGCCAATATAGACGTTAAATATTTTAAATTGGAATATACCAAACAAAAAAATATTAATCTCGAATATTCGAAAGAAATTTTGTTTCTTATTCTGAACAGTAATTTTTAAATAAAGTAAGTTGCCCGTTAAAGATTTTGATCTACGTAAAGTCCTATAAGTTTGGTAGTTTTAGAAAATTATATCGTTTTATTTTTAAATTTAAGTGTGTCAGAGTGGTCAATGTTGGAATGTTTACTTGTTAAAAACATATAAGTAGATTTTTCATAATTGTAACTCAATTTGTGATATTTTAACCAAGATGATATTTGTTTCTAGTCATGTGTCATAGATAATTGTTGTTTCAAGTTTTTTCAAAAGAATTTCATGACTGACTGTATCGAAGGCTTTACTATAACTTGCTACAAATGCATTTGATGTATAATGTAGTTAAATTATCAATCTCTTTCATGCATCTTTTCAGCCCTGTTCACTTGTTTGATAAATTATTTTTATTTAGAAAATCTTTCGGAACAGAATATAGACTTGCTTCGGAACTGTGGCTATGCCAAGAATATTTGAATAAAACAATGATGATTTCAATATTATTTATATTACTCAATAGACATAATAAATAATTGAATAAAAGTTCAGGAAGATGCAATACAGTATAAATTTCGGTATAGTTGAGATTAAGTACCTAAGAAAAATGCTTAACATTCTGTTTGTCGCACCTTGGAACTCTCATGATAGATCGCGCATGTATCTCAAAAGAATTTTGGTGAATATTGAACAAAAACTCAAAAATTGCATCATTTTCACATTTTTATATCTTAAACAGAAAGCATATTCCTAGAAAAATATAGAAATACTCAATTTAAGCGAAAATTATATGAAGTTACAGGCATTTTTCACAAAATATATAATATATATATATATATATATATATATATACATACATATATATAAAAAGTTCAAAGCATATTTTTCTGACATTTTTGGCAAGTATATTTCGTGAAATGGGACTTTTTAGTTTGTGTATAGTATCTACTACACCTGTTCCTTCTTTGAGGATATCGTTCAGTTCCATTCTTCATATAAATTTACAATGAGATTGGAAACCTTTAGTGTAAAAGTTGAACCTTTTCCTAGAGATCAATTACTCTAACACCAAAATGAGATTTTTGCACTCGACGCTCTTTTCGCTAACAAAGTTGAGAGCTTCCGCTGAAAAACCGGGATTTCCTTCAATTACACTGTACCATTTCCTTATGGTACTTGTATGTGCAAACAATTTTCCAAATGTTTTCCTCACATAATTGTACGCTCTTGTGGAGTAAAACTGGAGGTTGACTGCAGATTGCCTCAGCTGAATACTTTATATTTCTTCTTGCATTTGACCTTTCGAATAAAAACTTGCAGTTCTCAGGAACATCATCCTGTGAATACAATTCAAATATATTATTTCCAAAACTTTTATGGATTCAATTCAGGATTGCTTGAAAAGAAAAGAAACTTCATTTATTTAACATCATGCATTTCCTCAACAATCACAACAAATTGGGGACGGTTCAAGAAGGTGAAAATATAAAGGTTTTTTCAGCTTAAAAATGTTGAAAACGAGTAAATAAGGGCATGTGTGGTGTTTTGATCAGAAGAACGGCGAATTTTGTTTTTTTCGAGAAAGAAATTTTATGTGAAAAATGGGGTGAAATTTCACAACAAAATGGATATGGATTTTTTTTAGTGGACTTTTTTTTTAAAAGGTTCATAGCGACCGAAGTTTTACCCAATACAATCATTGGATATAGAAACCTCTGAGAAAATATTTTTCAAAATATTGTACTTTCTTCAAAAATAAAGAATGCAGTTGAAAAACTTTTAGTAACAACTTCAAGTCTTCAAAAAGTTCGAGGATTGTCTCCCAAACAGAAAGCAACTATGCAAATTAGGCAAATCAGTCTCTGATAAGTTAACAATTCATACAGGTGTAGTTCAAGGGGAGCGTTTTGCAAAAACTCCAAAACGGAGGTATTAGGATTATATTTTGGGATGCAATAGATACACACCAATTATATCTATGTTGAAAATACCGGATTGGAACTATGTTGAAAAAATACTATATTTCATGGCCATGGTCTTCATTTTCAAACTCACAAAATAACTACTACTCATTACTGATTCTCCTAAAACATAATTGGGAAATAAAATAAAATTCTTTGTTGGTGGCCTTTTCATTCCAGAGTAAAAAATCATTAGATTTGGACAAAAAAAATAATCAAATGGGAGATTCATATCATGAATTTGAATACCTATTTGTACCGACATTTAAAAAAAATCATAACCACATTCACCACATATATTTCAAATAATTCTTTCAAAAACGTGAATTGTATGAATTGAATAAATGATTTTTTTCATCACTATTCTGTTCTGCGATTATCAATCATAATAGTATATTATGCAACGATCATATAACAAAGGCGATTAATAGGCACGCATTGGCAATGACATTGCAGTGCACCTCACAAAATTCTTCAATTTATGTCAAAGATCCTCAATATTCCCAGAATAATTCAAGTTAACAAAAATGCTTCCTCTATAAAAAAGGTTCACACAATACTTGCAATAATTTTAGGCCAACTGCTTTTATTCAAATTTTAAGCAAAATATTTGAAAAAGCTCTGAAAACGAGGATGGTGGCTTATTTTGAATCTCTAAGTTTATTTCATATATCTCAATATGGATTTAGGAAATCATATTCTACAACAGATGATCTCGATAACTGAAGAAGGCTTCAACAATAAGGAATACATAGGTAGTATATTTTGTGACTTGACAAAGGCTTTTGATTGTGTAAGGCACAAACAGGTGTGCAGTACCTTTCCCCTAAAATGTTCAATAGATTGCCACCCTCCATCAAAGATCTCAGCCTACCATGTACCTGATTAAAAAATGTTTTTATGCTAATGATGACTATTTCAATGAAAATTTTGATGATATTCAAGACTATTGTGTTTGACATTGACCAAGTTTTATTGATGTTCGTGTATGTGTATTTTTTGATTGTTTTAAATTCTAGTGGATTTGCTAGCCTGTACCTGACTTGTGTAAACAAATATTGTGAAACACCAATAAAGTATCTATCTGTAACTGGGCTATGAAACGAACCAAAGGTGAGTTTCATATAAGGCTTATGCGGGTGTTCACTCATATAATACAAGAAATCAAAATCTCATAGTTCCTCCCCAACATAGATTAACATTTACCCACAAAAACTTTGTTACAATGGCAATTCGATTGTATAATCATCTTCCTAGTAACGTAAAGTGTCAGTCTGTTAATCGATTCCGTATTGTTACCAGGGAAATTCTTCTATCTTTATGTCCTTATAGTGTCGAAGAGTTCTTTGTATAACTACCACATGATATATAAATATATATGTACACATCTTGAATCATTGTATTTTAACTTGGTGTTAGTGTAAAACTTGGTGCAGTATTTTGTATTTAAATTTTAAGAAATTAATGTAATTTAGTGTGTAAGTCTTCTTACTTGGCAATTTGGCCTGACGATGCTAAAACTATTTTGTTGTTAAGCAAATAAAGCAATTATCTATCTATCTATCTATATATAACCATTACATGAGAGTTGCATACGCTATTTTTCACATTCGATAAATAATAAAGATCTATAAATATTATATTTATATTGTGGATCCCACTGATCTGGAAGTGGAATATCTTATGATATTGTGTATCATAATGAGCCCATTATGATACACAGATTTTTCATTACAATACAGATTTCCAATCCGTTTCATAATGGATCTCATTATGAAACAGATTATGGGCCTATAAGAGTATTGTTATAGTATTGGTGTAGAAAAAACTAATAATATTCCGCTTTATGCTGTATCACTATGCTGTACCACAACAAAATAACGAAATGGCGGATAAAGGTGACAATAGGGCCTATTGTTGTGAATCAGAAGAATACATTACCATCAAGTGATAATAAGCACCACTTGAAATCAGGTTTTTTTAATTCAAATGCCCCAGAATTGCTTCAAATTATTAATTTTCTTTGTGAGCCGCCTATTTTTCTGTTGGAGAATTCGAATCTTCAGTTTCTGCTCGTCAATTTTTTTTTTCTCATTTTTTGGATGTTATCTGAAAAAGGAATATAATCAATAGCAAAACACGAAAATATGCCACAAAAGGTGAAAAAAAAAACTCCTCAGAATGTTTTTACACGTTTCAATAAGTCTCATTTTGCGATATATCAATTTAAATTTGTTGAATATTTATCAAATCAAAAAATTCAGCTTGAAAAAATGAACTAATAGAAAATGTGATGAATTTTTGGCCTTTTGATGATGATAAATGGGTAAGTACTCATGCCAATTATTGATTAAAACTTGAAAAACCATCATTATGTTTTGAGGATAGAACATAATAGAATAGTCATAAATCAGATTCTCTAGAAGTTATAGTACAGAAAAATTTCAAAGGGAAATTTTTGATAGGCAAAATTTTACAGTTTTTTTGGAATACTTGAAATATCACTCGATTGAAACATCAATGCATTTTTTAATGAAGGATTATTCAGGAGCTCTATTTATCTTTCTGCATGTAACTGTATTTGTGTCTTCCATTTTCATTTCAATGTGCATTTGGTAAATGTGTGTCTCGATTGAATGCAACATTTTTGTACACTACAAATACTTGCCTACTTTTTGTTTCTTCCGACAGATGAGTTCCGATTCAGAATTAACTTCCTCATAACTTCTTTTGCACACTCTATGTGCATTTGGATCAATAAAAAATAATGGTTATGTATTACTAACCAAATTTGAAAATAATCTCATTTCATAAGAGATTCAACTTGAACAGTGGATATATGACTAGAGTTCACTATATTCATATTATTCAAAGGGGTCAAATACATATCATTCATTTAGGAATCCTATAAATATGTGTGGAGTTCATGCAAGACAGGTCCTAGAATAGTTTTTCATTATCTCTTCTAGAAAAGACTATTTCTTGAAAAACTACCCAGTATTATTATATCCATAAGGCAGTTTTCAATGTGTATTCAATAATTTTTTATTCCAATACGATGACAACAAAGCAATACCTTTTATCGAATTATCATAGCAATTGTGCGAAATTCCAATGAAATTACAGTCTTTGTGATTTTTTTGACTAGTTCCTTTTTACAACTTGTGATATGAAGTAAAAGGCCCAGTGATTTGAAACAATATTAAGGGTGATAACAAATAATTCAACAAATTAATCAGCAACTTTACATAATCAGTTTTTAGTACTAATGAGAATTGTTTGAATGTGCAATTCTATAATTTGCTGTTGTTGCATAGTAAGTCATTAGTTCTTGGGTTTTCAAACCCTTAAGAATTGATTGGTGGATACCAAAATATTTGATAAAAATCATAATAATATGACAATGAATAATACATACACAACATTGCTTAATGTCAAACAACCTTTTAAGATATTACCATTAGAATCTCTGGACAGTTCTTTGTTAAATGTGATTGAAATTAAATGAAATCATAAAAAAAAAATCAGTTTCACTTTCATCTACTCACTATTAAAATCATTATTGTGGATTTCTCTATTTGAATTATTTATTTCTTCACCTTGATTGGGTAGTTCTTTGCTCACTGTAAACAAGAAACATAAATGCCATACTGTAATATTTTTTATGAAAATGGTTTCAGGTTTTTTTTCTTGAAGTTACTTGAGACTTTGAGACATGTTTATTTCTAGGTTACAGTACAGCCCCCTTCTTGAACATAAGGCAAGTTCTTGAATCCATCGGTGAGCTCATCAATCTATCAAAATAGTTTTTTTATTATCATCAGTGATAGAACTGATGGAATCAATGGAGTTCACTGTTGAATTTCAGAACTTGTCTGCATTTCATTAATGTTCGACAGAGACAGGACAGGATCAATTTAAAATATGTATATTGTATAGGGAGACTGAAAGAATAGTGCATAACAAATAATTCTTATTCAATATATTTAAAGGATAACAAGGTGTCAAAAGTGGCAGTTTTCAGCTGGTAGGTGTAATTTTCCCTAATTTGAGTTATGCATTATCCATTAGGTTATGCACTACGTATTAACTAGGTCATCATTATAATTTTTTCAGGCAAAAGTACGAGAGGGGCTGAATACGCAACCCACTTATCTCCATCGAATGAAAGAATTACAAATCTTATCCAATGGAAACATTCGGTTAGGGATTTACCTCCTAGAGGGTGAGAACTTGTATAGGCACCTGAACTAATTTTATATTGAACATAAAATATTTGATATTTCCTCTGTGATAGTTTTACTATTTTAGGGCAATGTTTCCCATTATAATTGTATTCTATGATATAGAACTCACCAACAGGAAAAGACTGACTTCATTGGGAATCATCATATCTAGGTAGAAGAAATGAACAATCAACGTTCAGTGAGGGTAGTGTACCAGTTTTCAAAAGAATTCTTCCACTGCTCACAGAATATATATCTGTCCTTGAGAAATGATCAGCACATATTCTCAGTTTATTCACGTCTTCGGCTGCCTGGAGATAACATATTTTCATCCACTGGGATCTTAGCGATGGATTCTTAGGAAAACTGAAATATAAATACGCATATTTTGAACATGAAAGCAACACAGATCCATATGTAATGAATTTCTTACCGATGATATGAACTGGAGCTCTTAGTAACACAGAAAACAAATTTCTTTTTTCGCGGACATAATAGTCTTGAACTTCTAAACAACTATGGACTAACGAAACACAACACTATAATATGGAAACAAAAAACCAATACTGAACAATAACTATAATAAAAACGGTACCGAACAATACCGAGAAATCAGCGAACACAAGAATAATATTAAGTATGAAAAATATTGAAAGAATTTCAAGAAAATTTTGACACTGACAGTTTGGTTATGTTTGAATTTGAAACGAAACAAGGAATTATGGCAAATAGTTATACCCGACATACGATCATTTTCGATTTACCTAGCAGGGAGAAACGTAAGAGAGAAACAACACTAGCAAGTCATTCTTGACTGACATCTTCTACTTTTAAATTTGACGCATGCGCAAATATTCCTTGCGACCAATCGCGCTCTTTTGTTTCCCAAAATCTCGCATCAAATAGCTGCCTTAATTATCAATATTCGTAGTTAATATATATATGACTGCGCCTGCAAGAAACAAAAACCATAAAACAGAAGAAGAAGAACTTTGAGGTTGAGCTGAGAGGTTATGTTTATTGTACTGTTGACAGATATATTTAATATTTTTTTTTAGTTATTACTTTTCTGGGTCAAATACTGAAATTCTCTGCCAACAATAATACGTAAAGTGGCTCTAGATCTCAGTTATACAAATGCAATATTTCTATTGAAGCTCAGAATAAACCAACATAATGGATGTGGTTGTGAAAGAGGAGGATGATAAGGAACCTATTATTATGTTAGAAGATTTCCCGTTCATCTGCCGAATTTGTCTTCTGAGAAGTGATTTACGATTGGTTCAACCGGAAAAGTGCTTGATTGAATTGTTCCATGCCATTACGAAAATCGAGGCGAGTCAATATATTTTTATTTACATACTAGCTTTGAAGGGGATTCTAAGAACATCTTCATACAGAGCTAAAGATTTTTGTGATTGAATATACTCCACTTGTTCTTCAAGAGCAACAAACGACCTGATTGATCAATGATATTTGGCCGATGGTACCAAAATGCCTATAGTCAGGCTAGAATTGAAGAGTTGGCTCGAACAACGTTGTAACTCGAAAATTGTATGAAATCGAGTTAATCATGGAATAACGTTGTATGGCACCTAAAGCAACTGTCTGATAGACTGATAACCCTCTTTTTTTTAAAATATCCCGCTTAAACAAAATAATTTATTTTGTCATTTTGCCGACTTTCGCGGAACAACGTTGTAACTAGTAGTTCACAAGATTATTTGGGCATATATTCCTGCCTTGTTTGCATCATGTCTGCGCTAAATTTATCGGCTTTGTTACAAAACACATTAAATCGTGGTAAAAAACGCAAATCTAATATTGCTCAATGGCAAAACAATAAGTCAAAGTTAGCTAGAGACAAAGGAGAAGAAAGAAGAATATCGAAGTAAAAAAGGAAGATTATGCCGGTAATAGTCCCGCCAGTAGAGGTCGAAAAACGTTGTGTTGCTGTATTAGGATTATCAATGTATTTTTATTGCATTCCTAGAACAGTTCCTAGGTTCATTTTTTTCTATAGGTACTAAGAAATATTCAAGTTGGATACAGTATATAGTTAGTTCTTTTTCTACTTTTCGTATTAGGATTATTAATGTATTTTTTATTGCATTCCTGAAAACAGTTCCTTCTTTCATTTGTTCTACATAAAAAAAATATTCAAGTAGGATACAGTATAGACTTATTTTTTATTCTTCCAGTTACTTTTGTTGATTTTCAGAGAGGTTTTTACATAACAGTTAGTTTTTATTTTGTATCCCGGACTTTATAATATATTGAAAAATGTGCGAGTTATGGAAAAACGTTGTAAGTTACAAAGCAGTTACAACGTTATTCCAAAATTTTCAGGTATAAATGACTCTCTGGCCCAAACTATATATATCGTCTATAGTTACGCCTAACAGCATGAACACCGTTGTTACTGTCATGATTATACAACGTTTTTTCATTTTGAAGTTCAAATAAAACTTATATAGATTTTTGCCCCTCCTGAAAAGTTGAAGCAATGTAAGTTACAACGTTGTTCGAGCCAACTCTTCGATTGTGAAAGGAGAATTTTACTCTTCCTAGTTTTGTGGGTTGCCAAGCTACCACAATCTGAAAAAAATTAAAACTGATATTGGACCATACAAGTGTAGAAGGGTAGATCTACCATTATTTAAAAATAGTTTCTTCTAAATGAAACATCCTATCAGTCAGCAACTTCTCATATAACTTAAATTTGACCTTCACAAAATAGAAACTAATATATAATATAATATGAAAAAAAAAAGATAAGTTATCTTTGTTGAAATATCAGAAACCAAATCCTTTTCCATTTCCAAAACTTATTTACAAATACTTGAATAAAATGCTTCTATGTTGGGTTTTGAAAAATATGTCAAAGATATGGTAAGATCATTTTATTATTCAATACAAACAAACCGGCGCACATAGGGGTATTCGGCCGATCTAGGTGTCCACAAGTCAATTTCATCAAATTTGATGTATATAGATAGATATCTCTCTGATAGATTTGAATAGATATAGAATGTTGAACAACCCTTTCCCACTCCTACCAGTACTGCTAGCTGCCAGTGTTTTGGTCAGAACTAGATCGACCGTGTTGGTGCATGTATTGTTCTATATCATTGTTTCAAAAATAACTGATTTTAGCAGTGAATATTTATTGTTTAGTGTTTGTTTTAAAATGTGTTTAGATGGATCATGATGGTAGAGGTTCGGTTAACATATTTTTAATGTGAACTATCCCAATAAAGTGAACATAGTATCCAATTGGATCTATTTTAAGCACTCAGTTGTAATCACGAGTGCATTTGTTATACTTCAGTGTCCATCCACGCTATATTTTTTTTTGTAATTCATACAATCGTGTTTCTGCTGAACGGTTATCTAGAAATCACGCGCGGATAACCGTGGTTCATAGGTATTTCAGAACCTTCAATGATAATGTCAAATAACATTTTTTCTATGATTTTATTACAAATCAGTTTAGGTTTTATTTCAGCATCGAGTGGTTCCAATGTTATGGTGGTAACTCGTAGAGCATTATTTGACAACTTTTCAAAAAACGCCTACAATGCACAAAATCCTCATCCACAAAAAGGCACTATTACCTAT
Organism: Zygogramma bicolorata; assembly: GCA_032362365.1. NCBI lineage: Eukaryota > Metazoa > Arthropoda > Insecta > Coleoptera > Chrysomelidae > Zygogramma > Zygogramma bicolorata. The sequence continues at coordinate 14,228 of JAVJAQ010003507.1, forward strand.
AGGACTACTGTCTGAAGAAGCTGAAGAGGCTTGCAGATACAGGCAGTATCGGCAAAACTTTGCTCGGATAGTCTCAAGAGTGTCCTGTAACCATGATGTCTTGAATTGAGTCTTGAATAGACATCATAGTTCAGATCCTCTGGTGACCAGCTTGAGACCAACACCAAAGAAAAAGACTGCTCCTTTCCCAAGAGAAGCTAGAGAAATGTTGCTTCCTGGTGAACCAAACCTATATGACTCTAATTCAAGTGACTCTACAGAAGACACAGAAGAAGTTTCTGGCATTCATCATCGTCAAAACAATTATATATATATATATATATATATATCTCAATATCACAATTTTTTTGTATTATTTGATACCAGTTTTACATGAGTCCCACACACATTACTAGGAAACCCCAAATTTATTATTATTATCATTATGATAAAATTAAGTCAATTTTCTTAGCTATCAGATTTGAATATCCCAACACACAAGATTCAAATAGAAAACCTGATTTTAGAGTAATACAAACATAAGAATTGATTTTGACCTCTTAGATCGGGCGAATACCCCTAGGTGCGGCGTGAAGTTATCCACATCCACACATATACTTGACGAAAAAATTAGAACAACCCAATAACTCGTTTTGATGAAATACCACCGCACTGATTTTTATAGAGGAAAATAACCCTGATGGCACATAACCTTTAGTTTGTAAGGCATCGAGGGGGGTCTGGTGGGAGATAGTTAGAAAAATGGAATAACTCGTTTCAGTGAACTAGTACCACATTCTCTTTTTAATACATGTTTTTATGGAGAAAAAGAATCCTGATGGCATAATACCCATATTTTTTAAGGCCTTAAGAGGGGGGCTGGTGGGAGGTATTCCCTCGTTCCAATGAAATAGAAGAACATTCTAATGTTGGAACGTTTTTATAAAGGAAAAGAACCTTAGGTTCACAATATATCAAAAAATGAGCTGGGAATCTTATATTGAGTAAGAAATGGGCATGTCGAATTCTACTTGGTTTCTAATGAGACAATTCAAATTAACTGTTACCTCTACTGTTACCTCATTTTATCTTGTATAGTGAATTCTACTTGGTTTCTAATGAGACAATTCAAATTAACTGTTACCTAATTTTATCTTGTATAGTTGGAACCCGCCAGACCTCTCATTATAAGGGAATATTTCATTGAAAATATCTATTCAATTTTTCAGAGTGACTACTCCCCACCAGCAACCCCTTGAGGCCTTACATAGGTAATGTGCCGTCGGGGTTCTTTTCCTTCGAAAATTCATGTACTAAAATTTGAATGTGGTACTATTTCATTGAAACGACTTATTCAATTATTCAGAGTGACTATCCTCCACCACTCCCCCCCCCTCGAGGCCCTCAAACTATGGGTATTGTGCTCCTCAAAATTCCTTACCTTCAGGAGATGCTGAACTTGTTAGCGAAACGCGCGTTGAGTGCAATAATATGGTTGTTGGTATTCAACTTTTACACCAAAGTTTCCAATATCATCGTTTATTGCGGAAATAAGTCGATGAAATAGATTTTTCACTCATTTTTCATGGGTAGTAGATATTTCATGGCAATACTTCTGAAGCACTGGACTACCATATTCTATCATTTCAACATATTCTTAACCACTAGAGTGAATTTCATCTTTTCCACACACCAATGATTGAAACTCCATTTTTTTTATAACTGTAACAAGAAATATACCTTTTTTTAAATATTCTCCGTAAATGACGAATGCATTTTTTTGTACCTTTATGATCCGCATTCGAAACTATTTTCAATGTATTTTTGATATTGCATAAGGTAGCCTTGTATATATTCTATAAAAATTGAGTGTATTAAGTTACGCTCATTCAACATAGAAAAAAAAATCTCATAAGAAATTTTTTGTAGGTTCGTACAGTGGTCGAATACCCGAAGAATATATGCGATGGATGCATAAGTAAACTAGAAGAAATATCAGTGTTTATTGATATATCGAAGATTAACGATTCATGTCTGGTAAGACAGTCGTCACCGAAAATAGAAATTGAACATCCAGAAGCAACTGAAAGTAGAACCACTATGAAATCCGAGGGTATAACAAAACAACCTAACGAAAATACTTATTTTCGTGAGTCTCCATTTTGTCGCATTTGTTTGTATCCAAACAATCTGACATCCTGCGAAAAAAAAAGTAATCTGATGCAACTTTTTCACAGTTTAACTGGCATTAATGTAAGTGTTATCCTCCTAATTTCATAGATATTGTAGAAATACATGTTACCTGGATCTGAATAAAATATCCAATAATACGTCAATGTAAAAAACTCAAATTTGATCATTAATTTCCAAATCATTTGGTGTATATTTGATTTCTGTCTGTCCAATTCGATATCATTCGGGAAACTTAAGTTGTGATATAATGTGACAAAAATTCATTGGTAACTTCTATCTCGATATTAACGGTAGCTGTAAACATAATTTTTTTGATATCTGGATGGATTTCTTTGTGGTTGACAACCACCAAGAGCGCTGAGAATGATAATTTTTTCAGACTGACGGTGAAGCTACTGAAACGCAGAATTTTATGATGATCTCATACTTTTTTGAGGTATGAGCTGTATTTTATTAGAATTATGAATGTGTTTTCCCAAATAATGCTCAGAAAAGTTATGGACTTTTTTCTCAAGGATAACCCAGAAATCTTTCTCATCACCAAACTATAAAAATCTCTCTCGTGACCAAACTCCCAACCCACATTTTGTGTGTAGTGTACTGCTCAAAATTCCAGATAGGTTATAGAAAATTATGAAATTTCATGTCGTAATTCATTTTATATCCTGAAGAAATCTGTTTTTTTTTCCACAAAATATGAGTTGAAAATTTTGTGGCGAAATAGATTTTAATTACTTGTTGGTTTGATACGACCAATCCAAGTATCAACCCTCCCCTCTCTCAACTATCCACTCTTTAATGTTATATAATATGTTGAATATCGAAATAATAAATACATTTTTTACTCAGTGATATATTTGGTTACAAATCTGACATAGAATGAAAGGAAGTATTATTCTTATTGTGTCACTCTGTATGATTTGATAAAGATGTTATTCCACATTTCTTCAATTTTCTGTAGGATTCTTTCTTTTGGCGGATTCGATTTTTTATAAGAAAACCATAAAAAAATGTTTGGTTCAACTTATATATCATCTTGAGCTGTTGACCACGAATCTGAAGTTAAAACGCGGTGCTCTAATTTAGTTCGGAAGTTATAGTTAATTTCATGTTCTTTTATGCCTAATTAAACTAATGAAACACAATTTTTTGTATTCTCCACACCTTCTGTTCACCTTCTTCAGTGGAATTAAAATAAAATATTTGCTGCAGAGGTATCGAATGATGTGAAATGGGATGTATAAGGGAGCTGGCGGCTAAAATCTTTTTTTTTTTGACCATAGGCAAAAGAAAACAAGAAAATGGAATATTATGCCCCTTTTCGCACCTTTGGAGGGCTATAACTTACGAATCAGAAGAAACAACCGCGTTTTGAATTCGGATTTGTGTCCCGCGACGATAGGTGGAATCTTTTTTTCAAAATCAGCTGCTGTACTTCAAATGAATCGTAATTATATGGAAACAAAACTATTACTACACAAAAAAAAGGTTCATCTAAGCAAATAAAATTATTGTGTTTGATGAATCACTTTTTGACTTTCTTCTCCGAATAAAAAAATTACAATTACTTCTATTAAAGAAGTAAAATCAATTTTTTTTTACAAACAGTCTCTTTTGATAGGTATGTGTATATCATTTACAGACGTTTGATTAATTCACAAAAGAAAAAAAGAAACTAGAATGAAAATAATTTTCAGAAATTTTTTTTCTTCTGAATGTCTCCGGGAACACTTGGAATTTCAGAACTTCTTGGTTCAATAAATGCACAATTTTTTTCCCAACTCAGCCATTGTCATATCTCCCATAGGTTTCGAGATTCCAAAGGTTGGATCCGAATTTGAAATACCTGTACACCCGGTATTGTGACGTCTATGCAGCAAATTATATTGCAGAGATCCCAGTGGCTTTATTACCGAAAGTAATAAAAGGCACAGGAAACTCGCAGATTTCCATCTGAACTTGATATATTGTAATCTGTGTTGTTATTTTTTTTTTCAGGTAGATGCAACAATCAACTCGGTGAATAATGGAAATTGGATATGTAACTTATGTATTAACAAATTAGATGAAATATTAGCATTCATCAGTTTATCATTGAGTAATGATAAAAAACTCAATGATATCGTTGGTACCAATATGGCAGTCAAAATTGAAAGTTATTCGAATCAGATTGAAAGTGAATTTCTGAAATTAGAGCCAGCATTTGACGAAGATAATGAAAAACGTAATGATGATGCAGAAGATGATAAAATTGATTTAAAAGAAAGAATCATCGACAGCCAACCCACAGCTCTTACCCTAAAGACTGACCGAATCGAAAGGGAATATTCTAGTTTGCATGTTCATACTAAAGAAAAGCAAAATTTGCAACGGCGTTCACTCGTCAACACTGTACAAAAACTATTCCATTGCAACTATTGCGACAAAAGTTTTCGACATAAAGATAGTTTGCCAAAACATATGCGCATCCACACTGGTATAAAACCTTTCAAATGCGATTGCTGCGACAAAAGTTTCAGTTATTCTTCTTCTTTGAAATCACACAAACAAAGTCACACAAGAGAGAAGCCTTTTAAATGTGATTACTGCGACAGAAAATTTAAACGATCTCAAGAATTGAAAGTGCACTTGAGAACTCATTCTGGGGAAAAACCATTCGAATGTTACTTGTGCAGGAAAAGTTTCACTCACAATTTGAAAAGGCATCTACTCTGTCACACCAACAAGCCATACAAATGTGATTATTGCGCTAGAAGTTTCATAGACTCTTCACATTTAGAAAACCACATGCACACTCACACCGGAGAAAAACTATTTCACTGTCACCTCTGCGATAAACGTTTCAGTCGAAAAGATGGTTTGCAACTGCATTTGCGTATTCATACTGGCGAGAAGCCTTTCAAATGTGATTGCTGTGACAAAATCTTCAGCGACCCTTCAGCTCTCAGATCACACAAAAGAGTTCACACAGAAGGAAAACCGTTCAAATGTGATCGCTGCGACAAAACTTTTAAAAGACTTCCGGAATTGAAAGTCCACCTGCGAACTCATACTGGAGAAAAGCCATACAAATGTAATTGCTGCAGCAAAAGTTTCGTAGGCAACACAGCTTTAACCAATCACATGCGAACTCACACTGGAGAAAAACCATTCCATTGTCACTACTGCGGAAAACTTTTCAGTCAGAAAGCGGTTTTGCAAAAACATTTACGCATTCACACCGGCGAAAAACCTTACAAATGTGATTGCTGTGGCGAAACTTTCAGCAATCCTTCACCTCTAAGAGCACACAAACGAACTCATACAGAAGAAAAGTCGTTCAAATGTGGCTGATACAACAATAGTTTTGACTTCCAAAAAATGTGCACTTACATTGGAGAAAATCAATTCCATTGCTACTCACTCGTTACTCACACTAGCGATAAGCACAAATGTGATTGCTGTGGCAACAGATTCAGCGACTCTTCAGGTCCAAGATCACGAAAACGAATTCGCACAGAAAAAGACCCATTCAAATGAGACTGCTGCGTCAAAAACATTCAAACGTGCGAGAAAAGTTTCACTTGGCTCGCGTTTTTTGAAAATTTCTGTTCAAGTGCACACGTAGAAAAATCTTTACAAATGTAGCTGCTGCAATCAACGTTTCATCATCTCCTCTTTTAAGAACCACATACGCATTGAGAGGGTCTATCATCAATTTTCTTCTTCTGAAGGTGCTAACCTTGTTAGCAAAACGAGTTCGAGTGCAAAAATATCAGTTTGGTGTTAGGCTCTCGCTGCACTCAAGTCGTGAAAACATTGGTAATTTGCCTGATAACGTCACTACTAGTATACTTTTTGGTAAAATATATGTTCAACCCCCAAGCACAGAATACTAAACTATACAGAGGCGAATCCAATTATTTAATCGGTAAAAGCCACGCCTTCCCGAAGTGCACCAATAAGAGCGTACTAAAATATTCTATTGCTTTTGCTCCAGTGAGTCAGAAGAAGACGGCCAATTAATTTGACGCATGTCACTTGGACTTTCTCAGTGTATTGTATTGTTGGTATGTATTGTCAGATTTCTCAGTGTACATGAAGGTGCCAAAGTTCGAACAAGTTCAAATTTTTTTTGGACAATTTTGTTAGGTTACCATTTTGCTTCTGTATACAGTGATGAAGTATTCTGCGCCCCAAGATGAAAGTCAATTGCGTGTCTTTATAAAACCAGATTTTGAAATTTCAATAATTAAAATGATCCTAAAAGTGCGTGTAATCAATGAATTTTAAATATTCATATTTTTTAATTGAACTTGATTTACATATTCTGATTCTATAGAGGCACACATACGACTTTTGCCTTTGTGGTTGACAATGAATTTTACAATGAAATTCCGTAGTGATGACATGATTTGTCAAATTCGATTTCTTGTTTTTCTAATTCAGCGAGAGCAGAAATCACTTTTATTTTTCTATTAAAATGTAAATTTCAAGTTCTGGTTGATAACATTCAATTGACTTTCCTCCTTGTGGGTAACTTTTGACTTTCAGAAAAAAATTCCTTTGTTACGACGGGAGATGTCATATTCTACACCTTGTTCATGCCAGTTCTGTAGACCACGATATACCCTCTTAACACTGACGAAATGCTGTATGTTTCAATGTCGCTACTGAGACACACGTTCCAGTTGGAAAAATGTTTTGCGTAACCATTCGCGAAAATAACTCTGGCAAAGTCTCACTAATATGATTGCTGGACAAGAATCTCGGAATCCCTTCAGCTCTAGAAAAAAATTCGTTCAAATGAAATTTCTCCAATAAAAATGTTAGCCTCAAGATTGGAGTCTTAGTTGACTCATACACATTTGCACATTCACACTGGTGAAAAACTTTATAAAATGTGATTTCTGTGACAAAAGTTTGGGCCGAAACCACACAAACGAACTTATACAGAAGAAGATCCGATCAAATGTCACTGATACAACATTGTTCTTCCAGAATCGAAACTGTACTTACTAACCCATACCATAGAAAAGCCATACGAATGTAATTGTTGCGACAGAGAATTCATAGACACAACAAAAAATAAACATGCTTTTTTGTCGCTCAGAAAGATGATTTAAAAAAAAAATGGCGCATTCACCATAGCGATAAACTTCAGAATTTAATTGTGGGGGAAAAGTTTCTTAGGACCCGTGAAATTGAAAATGCACTTGCTCGGTAAAACTGGGAAGCCAAATGTGTTTGCTGTGCACAATGTTTCAGACACCAAGGGTCATTTCTCGGGATCTTACGTTCGTGTGAAATGAAGTGATATGGAACATGCGTCCTGGACGGCGATGCAACATCACCAGCATATACGTTTTATAACTCGAGAATCGGACGCCTGGAAACAAAGATCAAATGCAATCTCTCACATGAGAAAAGCTTTTCAATCGTAATTGCTGCAAAAACAGTTTTGAGAGCAATAGAGAAAAGAAATGACACCTGCGAATTCACACTGGAGAAAACCCATACAAATCTATAAGGTGCGACAAAAGTTTCGTTGCAAAATCAAGTGAGCATTCACATCCATGATTATCACATCATAAAATTTAAATGTAAATAAATAGGTTTGTTACCACTGGTTCAGTTCAAACGTACTGTCAGACCAGCCAACCTTGCACCAAATTCAACAAGAGCTGACAGCTCCTAGCAAGCATATGCCTCTTATCGAACAAAAAAAGCATTATATTCTCTGAAACTTTCCTAGAGATTAATCACCCAAACTGAAATTTTTGCACTCGACTCTTTGATAGTATCAATTTTTTTCTCCTGAAGATGCTATAACCTTGTTAGTGAAACGCGCGTCGAGTGCAAAATATCAGTTTGGTGTTAGGGTGATCTCTAGGAAAAGTTTCAACTTTCACACTAAAGGTCCCAATCTCATCGTTTATAAAAAATACATTGGTAAATATCATAACATTATTACACCCTTCAGCAATTGGAATTCTGAAAAAATCTTGGAATATACGTTTTTATGAAACATTTGAAACTTTATATTGCAATATACTGATACAGTTTTCTCTAGTATTTTCACTTCAATAAGTTTTTCAAATATCTCTATCGAAACATGTTTTTCTGTACAATGAATAACTGGCATGAAAGAAATTTAAAAACGAGAAGGCATGTGGAGGGAGGTGTTGAGTAAAATAATGCACTTTGAATTTGTGGATATTGATATCACGATAACTGCTTCTTTGATTTCATGGTTGTAATTATGTAAGTAGAACAGTAATGAGAGATTTGGGGCGGAAGTGACAAAGATCACTGGGTGGTCACACCGCAATGCTGGCCTAGCCGGCAGCGGCAATCGCTGGAGATCCGATTCGAAGATAAGCGAATGGGAGCAGTTGAATTATAAAACAGTAATAAATGAATATGAAAATATGAGAGTGTGAAAGTGAGATAATAATAATGTAATTCTATGAGTTATTGAAAAAACATGTCGATGAAATGAAAAGTGTACGAGGGTATAAAATATAGGTGATAGTGGCTCATTACGTGGGTAATGGATGAAACACGGCAGACGAATATGCAGAGCACATCGATGTTGATAGTTTTTCGGTATTCTATGCCACACATACAGTATTTCTTCACTACCCTTATCAAAAAGTCGATGGGTAAAGTAAGCTCCTATCTCGTGCCCACTTCGTTGGGCGTTAATTATTATTGTGATGCAAATATATTGTGTAGTTCTTAGTACTAAGTTTATCAGGTTCATCGAAAGACAATTCTGACAAAGAATGTTTATGCAAAATTTGAAGTAGGATGGACCAAGACATCACGTCCCATACAAACTTTGACCCCGTTTTTCACCCCCTAAGGGGTGGAATCTCGGATAACCCTGTCTTATCGGATGCCTACGTCATACAAAGAATACACCCTCCTAGTTTCAGATCTCTACGATCAGTAGTTTGGGCTGTTCGTTGATTTACCCCTAAAATATTTTTCTACCCCTTCAAAACACCGTTGGGCGATTAATTTCGATAAAATACGACACACGCCCTGATTCTGTTGAAGAAAGTTCATGCAGAATTTGAAGTAGATTGGACCTAGGAATCATGTCCATACAAATTTGGCGCATTTTTTTCACTCCCTTAGGGGTGGAATTTCTGAAAACACGGTAAAACATCCGTCTCCTGGTCCTCAAAAAACATTCAATTAAACTCGATTGTCCAATTTCAATTTATTTGGAAATTATTTGAAAGTTGCATGTAAGTTGTTTATATGGATGGACATTTGTTACATATCATGAGTATTAGTTTCTCTAAAAATTAACACTATAACATGTATTTTTATTTGTGAAAATTATAGAAAATGGACGAAATGTATATAGAAAGTCTATACTCCTCGTATTTATAACTAATTTCCACACAACTGGTCAATTATATCATAAAACGAGGCTGTTCAACAATCTATCAACACAAAATCTTAGAACAGAGTTTGCTCGGAAATCTATTTACTATAAAAATTTGTAGTAGAATAAACGATAGTTGAAAAAAAATATATAGCGAAATTCGTGTTGTAGTGTGCACAGCAAAGGAATTTTTGAATGAAATTTCAGTGTTCGTGTACCTAAAGATTCAGCGGATGGACAATCGGGTTCTAGAAATTAACTGCTGGGCCGCTTGGTGGGTGCACCCGTCCGTATTGGCTATATACACATGTCGTTCGGTCCAGTGGAGTAGCAACGGGGCGGCCGCCCCGGGTATCAAGATTTGCTGCTTTCCATTGAAAAATCAGTGTCGCCGGCCCTAGGGGGCAGTTTTTATCCCAAAGCAACAAAGAATACAATAGTGTAAAAACACCAATGTGCATAATATATTATCAAATTTCATATGATGGTGGGAATAATGATAATAATGAATTGGGGCACCCGAAATGTTTATCAGCATTTAATAAATATCAAAGCGAGTCGCCTCTATTAGAACAATGTTTCTTTCATTATCGGTTAGGCGCTGGACCTATTGCAGCTGCACCTGTTTCACTGGTGTCGACTCGGGGCTCCCCCACCCACCCCAATATTCCCAACAGCAAACAACAATAGGATGAAATTTCGAGAAATAAAAAATCATCGATCAGCTATGAGTCTAGCTGAGAGTGACTTACGTCTTCTTCGAGAGAGAATCGACGAGAAAATTATTGTGAAACATTTCTAATCCATAACCAAAGTTTCTGAAGTCAAAAACGAATATTTTTATTTTTCATTTGTTTGTTATTGTTGTTCCTTTGAATTTTTTTCAGTATTCTGTGCTTATAATGTCTAAGAATATCAATTTATTTGTTTTATTTTTGTTACGCAATGTTTTTTTTTTCATTTCCATTATAAATATTTTATCAACTAAAACTCAGGCAGTTTTTTCTTCCGATTTTTTTGTGAAAACCTCATATCTTTAATGAAAAAATCCGTCTGTGGCGGCTATTCTGGTCACGCTGGACCTACACAGCTGGCTATTAGAAAAAAGTTAAATGCCCCTGGAGTAAATACCGAGAGTTTCTTGTGAGATTTTCTTAATTATCAGAGTTACAAAACCGCTATACAATAGCTTTTCGCAAGCAAGTAGTGAATTATCCTCGTATGCTAATCATACCCAAAAAAATTCGGTCCGATTCTGAAATCGTAAATGATAAATATTTCACGATTTTCTGAAAAAAGGAAATGAGTTAGTTGGAAACAGTAGGCGGTAATCGGAAGGTTCATGTTCGAAATGATTGCTTTCACAATTCCAATTCCAGAAAGCTGTTTCGAAGGCAATAGGTCTACTCACTGAGAAGACCTATAATAGAGAGTCGAAACAGCTGCCTGGCATTGGATTTGTGAATGCAATCATTTTGAACGAGGACATTCTGATTTCTGTGGAGGGTTGCAGATTTCCCTACAAGTAGACCGAAGACGGTTATCGTTCGCGGCGGGTCATTTGTTACGGCTTTGGAGTACGATGTGCCCGCTATAAGAGGTCTCCTCCACTTGGAGTTTCAGTCTTTGGTTGTCATCCAGCAGATGGCGTTCTGCCTTAGAGGTTTGCACCATCCTGTACCAGAGTAGGATGGTACTTAAAATAAAATACAACTGCTTCAAAAAATAATTTATTTGAAATTATATTTCAATACATATAAACATTTCAATAGATTGAAAAACAAGTTAAAATTGGGACTAAAATATAAATATTAAAAACTACTATTCGAATTAAAGAACATCCAGATGCAGTATTTTGCTTTTAGGCGTGGCACGCTCAAGGTTAACATTTCCAGGTTTCCTCAACTTATCGCCCTATTGCTGGAGATCACAAATATATTCCTCTACCTAATGAATCACAATTTAGACCAACGTCCGCATAGTTATGTGCGGTATCTGAATGGAACCAACCGCCATCAAAGTTGCCGACGACTTGTGAAAATACTGTATCATTAGCACTATACAATGACCTAGTCATGTAAAACAAGAATGAAAATTCAGTTAAGTCGTAAATGTATTTAGCACCTCAAGATAATAAGATTCAATGCAGTAATATTAAAACAATAGACAATATTATCCTTCAAAAAATGTTTATTCATTTCATTCCTGATTTACGAGGTGAATTCATATACTTGACATCTCCTACCACTAATTTAGTTACATGATAAAAATGTCCAGAACAACAAGGAAATTGTTTTGAAGTTGTTCTTTAGTCCCTATAATGAAGAGTGTAGTTTGATGTTATCTCGGATCATAATTTAAATTGACAAGTGAACAAAGAGGTATTTATTATTCAGAATGATTTATGATTCTGAATCTCATATTTGTTTTATTGCTTGTAGTTGAATTGAAGGAGTTGTTGCCAGTTCCAAAATGGCAAAAGGCGAAACATAGGTATGAACATCTCGTGAAATAATAGTCGTATGTCAATGGCAAATTATATTATTGAGTTTTATATATTGTCATTCTGGTTTGTTGAGAAAGTTGAATGAATAATCGGTTGCTTTTAGAAAATATGATATCAAAGATTGCTTTGCAAAGCTGGTGATAGCTAAAGGAGGGCGTTGCTTTTTGAAAGTGCAAGTCAACCAATATTGAAAACAACGTCAAAGCTCTCCCTTCATCCAACCACATTTTACGATACAAATATTTTGTTATGGGACTGCTTCATTAACACTATCATCCCAAGAAACCTTTACAGTTCATAGCAGGGGTACAAGCTTGATGTTTCTATCAAGGAATCAATGAATATCTCCATATTCAAAAGGAAATCTAAAAAATATCTCATAGAAAGAAACTGCTACACCATTGATGAGTTTTATTAGTTACCTCCGGCAAATAATTATTAATCAACTTTATATTAGTAGTATAAATTAGTACCTGTTATGTTTTGTGTTCTATACAAATTTTTGTGTTTTGTTCTGCATAGACGTTTTCTTTGTTGCTGTATGGGAATATTTATTGTAATGCTTTCATAATGTTTAACAAGTGAAATAAATATTATTATTACTATTATTATTGCAACAAATATATCTTGATTGAACTAAACTTCAAAACAAAGAAGTTTAGAGGAAAAAAATACAATCCGCAATTCTTGAAAAAATTGCAAGTTTCATTGCACTGTTGAAAGATAGTTTTCAGAATATTTATAAACATTTATTCTCAATTATTTTCACTTCACACGTGTGGTACTCTGGTATGTCTGAATAATGATAAAACATGCTTTTGGAAATCAGTAATTTGTTTTTTAAATTGAACACAAAATAATATATCAATAATGATTTCTTGCGATTAAAATGTTGCAACCAATTGCATGCAATAGAGATTGCGAAACGTCAAGTAGCTCTCATTAAAATCGTCTGAACACACTTAAATATTGCTGACTATGACTATCAAGAAATTCAAAAAATTATAAATTTCAAGAGTCAGTTTTGCTTCAGTTTTCTGTTACACGATATTTAAGTCGGTAGATCATAAACTTGCCAAGATCAAATGAGTGTTATGTATAAATGGACAATATAGTACTAGTTCAGGAAGTGAAGCATTTTGGCTCGCAATTTTTTCGTCCAGCATGGATTTACTTGAAATTTTCACAGAAGGTAGGGAATAGCTCAAGGATCATTTTCTATATCATGCCGCTGTACGATAGAGACTGGGGGTGGTTGCCACCCCATCTCGGGGGTGAATTTTTTTTAATACATTTCAACTGTAGGAATCGACGGAAAAAGTAATTCTGAGAAAAAAATGTTCCATACGTTTTTTTCGTAAAAGTAATATTTTTTGAGTTATTCGAAGTTGAAAGTAACAGTTTTTTGACGAAAAAATCGACTTTTTCAAATGTTTTTTGCGAATAACTCTAAAAATATGCATTTTATCAAAAAATTTTAGAAAGCTAAATTGTAGCTTCTATAAAAACAAAAACAATGCGTTTTTTATCATTTTTCTACGACGAATACGAACTGAGATACATCAAATTAATGCTTAGCTTTTTCGTCAACTGTATAAATTGGAAGATTCAAAGCGAAATAACGAGAAAAATTTGCATTTTTCGAATAGGGCTCATAGAAACTTTGAAAATCTTGAGTATTCAATTAGAGCTTTCAAACAAACAAAATGTCTCTGGCATGAAAATTGACCGACTTATGATCAAAATAAGATCGGTAACCGCTTTTTTCTATGAAAAAAATTTGTGAAAACAACCCCCAAAGTACCCCCTAATTAAAATTGATCGCCACCCTTCTGTGATTCTCTTTATATGTGTACTAATAATACACCCACGAAGATTGACCAATTTCAAAATGCCTAATTTTAGAAAAACTGGAATTTAAAGAGAAAACGATTTTTTTCAATTTCGTGTTTTTTAACCCTTTTCTTAAAAATATCTTCCAAAATACTGAGATACGAAAAAAACGATAAGGTACTAAATTGAAGCTTCTTTAACGACGAAAATTTTCCTGTATACAGATTTTTTGTGCACTGAATATTCGGCAAGATATAGCCGTTTAACACCTACATTTACGAAGGAAAATCACCTTATTCAAGCGCTTTAAACTCTTCCCATTTGAAAACTAAAGGATCTTAAGTAATTTAATTTACATTGTCTCATAGGTCTTGAAAAGCCCTACAAAATGGTTTTTGAAAAAATTTTCTATCACCTGAAATGAAGGAGCTATGCCACTTTTTCCATTCATATTGGAAGTCAGAGAGAAGAAACATCTGCTCACGTGTGTGAGTGTATATTTCGTTGACGTGCTCTGACAATTATTTCAGAATTATTGACGTGCTTTTCGTTGTATTCGTACATTATTGTGGAGTTTTCAACAAATAAAGGCTGTACTTATTAGTGGTATTGGGAATACTATTCCATTTACTATCAGTGAGCTTTGACTATATGCTGTATTTTGTGAAATTTCGATAATTTAATGCTATAAAAAAATTTCAATCCTTCTTACAATATCGTGATAATACATAGTAAAAATAATAGCTTTCAATTTTAATATTGTTTCGTTCAACTTTTATTTCATTATATTTTCAGAGTCATGGAGGAAGCTGGTAGTTCTCAAAATTTAGATGGTAATTTGTGTACCATATATTTGTACTTCTGCAGGCACCGAAAAACTTGTGAATGTCACTTTGAAGAGCAAAAAAAATTTAAGGACGTATCACTTGAGTGCGGTGTTTCTTGCGGGTGCAGAAAAGTTGGATTGTATTTTAATTCTACTTGTTCTGGGTGTTCGGGTGAAGACTGTAATAATAGTCCACCATTAATTGAAGAAGACGAAGATGAAAACAACCACGCAGAAGATCCAGTCAGTGAGACAGACTCTTAAAAAACATATATGTATTTGAACCTGTATTATTTTTGTGATAATAATTGTTTTCATGAAATTTAGATTTTTTAATTTTCTATTGAATTAGATAATGAAAATTTCAATGTTTTCAAGGGTAGTTTCTAACAAGGGTAGGTTGAAAGATCATGAAATTGTATCCTGAAGCATGAAACAATCATTATTTTACTATTTTTACCCATATTCAAATTTTTGATGTTATTTTATAATTTTTGACAATAAGGGGTAGTTTTCACCCCTAAAAAACAAAAAGCGTACAGCGGCACAATATAGAAAATGAACTAGAGGGTGAAATAAGCCTAATCCCAAATTTTTGTACAAATCGGTGCTGGACGAAAAAATTGCGAGGTTTTACTATTTTTTCAGCTTCAATTCTTGAACTATACACCAAATGATACACATGAAGATACGCCAATCCAGAGTTGATTATCCTAGACTGAACGATCAGCCTTCAGACACTTATTTGTAATCGAAGCTGCCAACGTTGAAATATATGTACAACTTCGGAATTTGAAGGCATTCATCGCGAATATTAAGGAACGTATTCCTTCGCAATGAGTTCACTTCCAAGATCTCAAATGCTTTGATATACCTGATAAAATGATTCGAGTTCCACCAAAATTTCACTCTTCTTATGACATTGTGAGGAATGCGTTAGTACAATTATTGCATTATTTCTTCATTATAATAAATTTTGTTCAGTTCACTTCACGTCCTAGATAACTACTCCTCATTTCAATAGCGAATTCTTTCTGAAAAAATCTGTGCATTTTTTTTTTCAGAACGTGCCTAAAAATTCGAAACATAAATGAACTGTAACAAGAGATTCAATTGTAACAAGGGAAAATCTGTACTAGACAAACTGTATTCATTTCACCCACTCATGCGACGATAAGAGATTCGAATGGGAATTTATATATTTTGATATGATATTTGCAGTCTTCTGCTCTATCATGGAATCAAATCATTTGGAATGAATGATTAAGTGAAAGAATGATTTGGGCTCGTGAAATTGTTCTAGAAGCCTATCCTTTCTTGAGAGGTGAAGCACAATCTACCTTCGCTCAATAATCATCACTTTTGATGTGATATCAAAATAACATCTTCATCTGATTCACTATCGGCCCCGTCAACTGCGTACTCAAAGTTATCATCGTCTCCATCGTCATCGTCGTAGTAGGGCCTAGTTAGCGGTTTATCTGTTGAAATGAGAAAAAACATTTTAACATATACTTCAAAATGAAACTAGTTCTCGAAACTGATGTTTAATATTTTCCGGACATTTATTCTCCTCTTTACGAATTAGTTCAATGGGGAAGTTTCTGAAATTTAAAATTATAATCCATAAGAACTGTTTCTACTCGAGTACATCTCTAAAATTTTTCGATTTTCTTTGAAAATTAACTTGAACTTATGATTTGACACATGCATATTCACGCTGGCGTCGAAGAACTATAATATTATTTTATCTACACCCGTACTCTAATAATACACTTATATGCCCACAACCCGTTTTATAATGAAATCCATTACGATACAGATTTTCATTACGATACAGATTTTCAACCGATTGAAACCCATTATTTTTCAATCAAGCATGATGTGCAAGCTTTGCATTTTGCAATTTGTCAAGTCAAAATCAGTAGGTATTGAATTTTTGAAGAATTTAGTCAATTTTCAATAATAGTATGAAAATGTCTTATAGCAGTGACATAGAAGAATTACCAGCGACTCCTCCACAGATGTCTTAGACAAGAAAAAATAAAATCGAAAGGATTATATTTTTCATTTGACAAATGCAACACATATATTTTGATTTTCGACCAAATGAATTGAGCTCTCATGGCCGAGTGGTCAATGGCGCAGGCAATGATCAGAAACGTCTGGGTTCAATTCCTAACCTTGGCAAAGATTTTTCTTCATTTTTTTTCATTTCTCGTTGTATTTTATGTGATCATACCATTAATTATGATTTTGTAGAATTTTTCGAAGAAATGCGATTGATAACCAACTATTATTGTGTTCAATATAAATACCTAATAATATAATTTTTTTAGTTCTTCATTATTTATTGGGTGTAGATAAAATAGCGTATGCAACTCTCATGTAATGGTTATTAATACACTCGCAAAAACCATACGAAACCCACGTTCGGCTCGTTTCGTATCCCGGTTTATGCTCATGTATTAATAACCATCATTACACGATCGTTGCATAATATAACTATTATAATCCAAAATTCATTGCACTTATGATAATACTATGGCGTATCTTGACAGACAACAATATAACTTTCTACTATAGTCCGCAAGTCGTCTCGCTAGTAAGTAGATTGGCCTTCATCCATTTCATCAAAAAGATCACTGATATTCAATCTATTACCTATGCAGACGCATATCAATAGTTGCCAAATTGAGCAAATATTGTCTGAATGGTTTGATTTATAAAAATATTTTTCTATTGCGTGACGCTCCCATTAGCAACTAGAACGTGTATGATATCGGTTTGCTAGGAAATCTTGCGATTAAAGTGAGTGTATCAATCTGTTCGTGAGCACGCAATTGTCCGAGCTTGGAAAGAATAATGCTATTCTATAAAGTTGTGGGTTGGCCGAAAGAGAAATGTGTTTGTCCGAAAACTCGTCATAAGTCTACAGCGCGAGTAGTGCGTGGGCTAGCCAGGAAACGTTGGGAGTGAGTGAAGCAGATCCAATTACAATAGATTGTGTTCGCGTTCAGAAAATGGAAAAGTGGCTTGTCATGGGTGCGTTCACACTTATCCGTTCTTACCTTACAGATATTTTGTTGAACTAATAATTGATACTCACTCAGAGGAGTCCTGAAAATCTCTTTTTCTTTGCCTTCATCTCTGAAATCGTATTTGTAATCTTCATAAAAACTATGTTGTGGTATTAGACCGTACTGGTTCTTTCGTTTACACATCATAAAACATGCCGTACCAAATCCTAAAATCCCTGCCAGAACAATACCTGAAAGAAACGGTTGTCCTAAGAAATGCATATCATGAATAGTAAAAAATGACAGTGCTCATTCTGAGCAAATCCAGGATAAATTCACTTAGGGATTTATTGTTTGACACGAAAATACCAACTCCATTTATTTATTTCGTTGATACTGAAAACGATGGAGTTTATATATCGATCTTAAGTATGTCTGATTTGTTCAGAACGAAATGTTTCACTCACTTGAAAGATAACTAATAATAATAATAGTTTATCAATCCCAAGAAACATATAAAAGTTCATACAGAAAATTCAAAAACAAATAGTTACGTACAAACTATAAAACTATAAAAAACGAATGCCAGTTCAACAAAAACAAATCAGATGAATTAGAAAACTTATCTTTCACTGATATATATTTTTTTTTTATTTTTTTTTTTGAATTTTATTATATGCTTGAAAATTTTCAGGTATTCGAGAAGAAATTTTGATTCCGGTTACTGATGATGCTGTTGACTAGTGAGATGATTATGGCTAACAGAAATGAAAACATAAAAGAGAATGTTTTTTTTTTCGGTTGAATGAAATGAATATCAAAAATAAGTAATATCATGACGGCAGGTAGTGCGGCAATTAATACTGATGATACTTCTCCGAATCCAGAAAAAGTAATTATCACTCCAGGCTACCTGAATCCACACAAATAAGCTTTACGAAGTCGTGATACCCAGTCATCGAAGTCTAACTCAAGGTGTATGAACCGCTTAAGAAGCTAGCCACTCGCGCCAGCGAAACGCCAGGAAGAAATTCCAAAAAACGACGACCTTCAAACCCGAACCAAGTACTAATACTTTCCTATCAATATCAAACAATTTTTAAACCAAGTATAAACTTTACTCCGGATGCCAATTTTATTGCTTTGCAAAGATCCAATGATAAAAGTCCACATTTATGATCTGAATATATTTGCAAATGAACGTTGCGTTGGTGACAAGATCCAGAGCTGCAGATTCAGTATCACTGAACCTACGGAAGCCATATTGACCTTTATATAGAAATTGAATGTTTTCCAAATAATTTGACAATCTTTCATGCATAACTTTCATCAAAACTTTTGATAATATTGGAAGTAGTTGAATCGGTCTATAGTTATCATCGTGTATTTTTTGATGTTTTTGAAAATGGGCAATACTTTAGCAGTCTTGGAATTAATCCAGATTCAAAAGATAAATTTGTGAAATAACTATATACAAGAATGGGTGCTAAATCTGATTCGATTGATTTGATTGGTAGAATAGTTATTCTGTCGATTCCTGGAGATTTTTTCTTGTCCAATTCATCGATGATCTCTTCGATTTCTTGAACACTAGATGGTTCCAAAAACAATGACTTGAAATGTCTTGAGGTGGTATGTGGAATTTTCAAACAGCAAGAAGTGATTAAGTGTTTTCCACATAGCTTTTGGTGTTGTATTCAAAAATTAACTTTTGTAGTATTCTTCCTAGGCCATTCTGATGTGTTGCGTAATCATTTTGTTATACTCGTAGTCATTATCAAAACTTCCTCAGTTTGGGTATTTTTAATTATGTATCAATTCAATCAGAAGCGCAATGTCTTCAAAAACAATGATTCATTATCTGTTTTGATTTTTATATGATGTTCTGACGAGTTCTCTTTGAAAGCTTTGATGATTTTCATGTGAAGTTCACCTGGATCTTTACAGCGATTGACAGTCTGTCAGTTTGTTCAGTATCTTCCTAAAGTTTTCACTATCAAATTGACCGTTTTTTACTCATATTGCTTTTCAACTTTGGTCGATTGATTTTTACTTCAGTAGCGATTAATTTATGGTCACTATAATGACTCTTCAGTGGGAAAATGGATAAATTACGGAATACTTTCACTATAGTGTAGCCGCTGAAAAGATAGAATGATCACGTGAACGGCACGCACTCTTTGAATGTTCTTCTCCCCAATGTTACAAGTCCGATTTACACCACTCAACAAAAACGTCGCATTTCCCTTTTCTCCCATAAACTCTTGGGATTCTTTTTTATTTATGAGTGTTCATCATAACACCTTTTTCCTCTACAGTTAAATGTCTTTTTTTGATCTTTTTCTTGGAGGTGACAGAGTGTTTCCATCCATATTATGTAATTAACGTAACACACGTAAATACAAAGCACACATGAGTACAGTACAGTGTAAACAGTTCATCATTTATTTCAGTTTAGAAGGCGTGGCTACGCCGCGCAGGCTATATATAGATGCAGGCATTCACTGTTCACGCGTCCTTGAATTCTATCTTTTGAACGGCCCGACTATAGAATCTTCATACAATTCCGCAATATTCAACTTGTGACAATTCTGTCATAAGTTTTAATTGAAATATCGCTGACATTCATTCATTTGGTAACCAAACTAGCCATCGTTATAATGATTAGGAACTTGGTTATTTTCGTGGAGAGAGTGGAGTTTGATTATTCATTTTTTGGCTTTCTCCGAATCGAAAAATAGAATTACAAATTTCTATGAAAGAAGTAAAATCAAAGAAAAATTACAAACTCTCTTTTGATAGGTATGTGTATATCATTCAAAGATCTAAAACAGCTACTTCCCTCCCTATATGGCACGATGGGCACTGGGTTACATAGAAACCTTATAGGGCTTGGAATGAAATATTATTCTGGTGTTTTTTTTTAAATAGCTTTCAATTTTGCTTTGTGTAGGTATTCCTATGTTTGTTGTTTAATTGATTCATTTTTCCCCAGACAGCATTAGATATTCCTGGGATATTCCCAGGATATTCTCTTAGAGATATCTGAATATCCCGTGAATATGCCGGCAATATATACATCTTCTGTGGAATATTCCCAGAATGTGCAAAGGGGGAAAAACGTAGATATTCTTAGAATATTCTTTTACGATATTCCAGGAATATTCACAGAATATTCCAGATATTCCAGGGATATACTTGGAATATGAATGGCGAATATTCTCAGAATATTCAACAGCAATATTTCAGGAATATTCACGGATTATTCGAGATATTCCAGGGATATACTTGGGAATATGAATGAATAATATTCTTAGAATATTTCACCAAGAATATTCAAGGAATATTTCGAGAATATTCGAAATATTCCAGGAACATAGTCGGGATTTCAGTGGGGAATAATTGATGAATATTCTTCAGAGTATATCCTTCGAATATTCCTATAATATTTTGAATATCCCCCGGATCATTCTCCTTACTTTACTTCTGTTAACTGATATTGATACAGGTAATACAGATGCAATGAGTTTTATGATCTTGCAAAACATATAAATAATGTTATGAATACCAAATGTGTTGATGAAGAGCAATCAATCTTTGAAAACGTCAAAAATATTATAGGCATCATTCTCATAAATTCAGTAAATGTTCCATTTGATATGTTTCCTCTTTATCTTTTAGACAAATTTTGCTAATTTCTAATTTTCCTGAAGATGACTTATCACTGTCAGATACTCAAAAAAGTCTCTAACTTTTGATGATTTGGAATATTTCAAAATTTAAATCAACTACCACTCTCGACCAAAAATCAATACAAAATTTTCTCAAATATATGTATATATTTGACGAAAAAAACTTCACACAATAAAAACATGCTAATATTTCACACTACGGAATCTTCTGTCACAGTGGCAGCCCTAGAAAGAAAAAATATACTTGAAGGTTGAATGGAAGTGGCCGATACTTTATGAATACATATTTAACAAATAATATACAGTTTGTTCCAAAATTGTTCGTTTTCGTTAAACAGCTGACGAACGTTAACCCTCAGAAGTCGAAACTTGAGCGAGCAATGGATTAACGAGGCGTTACCTTTTATCGTGCGATTACCCAGCACGGTGGCCTGGCAGGGATTTGAACCCCGGTGTTCCGCTTGAAAGGCGGACGTGCTAACCTTTACACTACCAAGATCAGTTTCCTGTGAGATTTTCACATATTGGGGTTTACTAAATCGTGACACGTGTTTCGCTATACAATAGCTTCTTCAAACAGGAACATTTCTTAATATGTGAAAATCTTACAGGCAACTGTATATTACTTGCTTTATATTTAAAGGTTATTTATCATTCCAGTAATGAATGAGAGTAAAATCCAATCAAAACCACGTACTGAGTGTTTTTGTCAATTAACAACTGAGAAACAGATTTGGATTATCTTTCAACTAGTCATAAAAAGTTAATTTCAACTGAGAAATTATTTCAATTCTGTATTCAACAAATGCTCACTTTCGAAAAAATTCCAAAATGTATCAATCTCATTCACTTTTGTTAATAATGGAAAATATAAAGATAACTCACTGTCGTCTCTTCATTCTTTCTGTGGACTTTGCCAAGAAGGCTGAAACAACCACCTCAATCTCCATCAGGCTTATATTTTTATGGCAACGTTGTATCGCATCTACAAATATAGAGAATATATTACTTCATTTTCCGATAAATGTTTTTATGTAGGCACTAATCATTTTTAGGCTATGACGGCAAAATGGTGATGATAATTGTGAGATGCCATCATTGCAACTGTCGATTTCATAAAAAATCAATTATCGCGATTAATCTTACGTCATAAAAAATATACTGAACCAATTACGTACTGTCATATAGGAGAATCTTACCCAAAACACAGGTACAAAGTTTTGTGTTTTTGAATTTCTTTTTGCTTGTGTCCATGTAAACTATATTCGGAAGCAAATTTATCATCCAAGACTTTTTTTTTAAATCGACGTGAACATTCTTTAAAATCTTTGCCTCCCATATTCGACATCAACCTGAAAAAAAAAATGGAACTAATATCTATCTTCAATTTCGGTTTGGGGATCTACACATTTCAAACATTGATTATCGACTCTTATCAGAAAAAGAGTTATTAAAAAAAATATACTCACTAGATTCTTGAAAGCTGCCTCACTTTTCAATGTATTCTCTCTATGATTCAGCATTTCTTCACTTTTAATTGGGAAATCGGTGAAGAAATCTATAATTTCCCCCTGATTTTTGAGCTTTTTCTTTAAGAGACAGTGAGGTATTATTTACTTCGGTAGATATTTGTCATAATTTTTCCTCTAAGTCTCTCAGCAGTTTATTCGTTTTTACTAACATTGCGATACAAGTCTTCTTGAATTTGTTGTCGTCTAGAACAGAATGTTGTACAGATAACAGATACTAGTGATGATAGTAGTTGAATATGAAATAAAGGTAGGGAGGTTGAATATGAAATGAAGGTACCTGTTGAAATCGATACTTCTTCAAGATCATTGTCTGAAATGCAGTAAACCTGCATATTCTCACGAAAAACTCAAACCTAAATTTCCTAACCTAACTTACAAAAAAAACAATGTATGAATTGATTTTTACTTACGTTTCTATGGATAAAAACCTCACAGTACCAAAACAACTAATTAAACAAATCCAAAATGATGCCTTGAAATATCAAACGAGACGGACAAGATAAAAAGTTTAAAATCGTTGGATGAAACATCACACAAGGCTCGAAATTCCAAACCAAATCCAAATGGCGCGCACGTATGGACGTATGGACTACGGCACACGGTCACTACGGACTGACAACTGACGGAGTAGTAGGGGGTAAGTTCCGGATTCTATTTCACGAATTGTTTAGAATATACGTATATTCTCGGTACAGCGCATTTACAGTCACAGTCTGAGCTACTCGACAATCGAATTCGTGAAATAGAATCTGGAAGCAGTTTTACTGACTGAATTTCGTATATGGCTGGATTCAGACAGATCCGAAATTTGATAGTACGACGATCCGATAGCTTTCTGATTGGTTTGAATTCAAATTTAGACCAATGGGTTTCGGATCTGTCTGAATCCAGCCTAAGGCTGGAAACTCCACACTATTATGTTTTCAGCCCAACAGACCACCGACCACTCTTTGTGTTGAAAACTCAACACAAATATCAAACAGTTTTACTTCTACTGATATTATCACGATACTATATAACCCTATCATACTAGTTCAGTCTGAAGACGGATCCCCGAGGAGTGACTGGAAAGATGTTAGACGGCAACGAATATACAATCAAGAATATTCCATGAATATTATAATGGGAATATTCATTGAAGAATATCCGTAGCATATTCATTCAGGAATATTCATTGAAGAGTATCCATAGCATATTCATTTCGGAATATTCTTGAAATATTCCCGTTTGAATATTCCTTGAATGTGCTCAAGGCATGTATATATTCCTGGAATATTCCACGAATATTCGGAATATATATATCCTCTTTCGCATATTTAGGGAATATTCTAGGAATATCCGGTGCTATCTGGGTCATATGCTTGGTACAAATTAAGCAAGAAAAAATAGTTTTTAGAGTAGCCGTTTTAGATGGACTCTTTGCGGAGAAGAAAGAAGCTAAAAAATAATTCATGGAACCTCATTCTCTCCATGGAAATACCCAAGTTCCTAATCACTATAACGATGGCTGGTTTGGTTATTAAATGAATGAATGTCACTGAAATGTCATTTAAAATGGACGAAAAACTTGACACGAGTTGAATATTTCGGAATCGTCTGAAGATTGTAGTGAAAAAATTCCGTAATTTATCCATTCAACCACTGAGAAGCTCAAGAGATAATTTTCTCTGATATTATCCCGGGGAATGAGATTTTTTTACAAATGACTCTCTATTTTGCTCTGTTGATATTTTCTATGTATGCTATCTATTTGATTCAAGACAGTGCCCGTCGTGCTATATAAACAGGGGAGTAGCTGTTTTAGGTGGACTCTATCTTCCTTTCTATAAATGAATCAAACGTTATTTGAATGATCTACACGTAACTATCAGCAGAGAGTGTTTTTTGGATTTTACTTCTTTCATACAAGTTGTAATTTCTTTTGTTTCAATCGGAGAAGAAAGCCAGAAAATAATTCATCAAACTCCATTCTCTCCACAAAAATATCCAAGTTCTCAATGATGTTTCTATTGCTATAATCTTCACTTTTTGAAATTGGATATTTTCCTTTAGCGAGATAGCATCTCCCTCAGTTTTCTCCCTGCATGCATATACAGATTCAAAATTTTCGAAATTGTAGTAAATTGTTTCTTCTCTCTTCATTTAAGTTTCCGATATGACTATTATATCTGGATTGATGTTTTTATATAGGGCAATCCTTGTAATCAGAAGCGGAGTAATCGAATGGATATCGAGTATTATACTTCAAATTCAAAAATTTGTGATTTCCAGTATAACGCTGTTTCTATACTCCTGTTAACGCCTTGGTCTACGTTTTCCTCGCGCTCCACTTTCTGTTTAGAGTGGGAAGGATTTGTTTAGAGTGGGAAGGATTTGTTTAGAGCGGGAAGGACACTGCTCCGGGCAGCTTCAATGAAGTAATTCCAGGGGTCAAAAGATGCTTATCTACCGGAAGATACACCGGATCGTATGATGACGGTGGACGTTTCCCACGATGGTCTATCGGGTTGGAAGGAGACCAGAAAGCATCGTTGGAAGGGTCCTCTTCAGGGTGTTCTTAGAAATACGGATGGGTTGGACTGCTGGACCCAGCCTCTTCGTCAGGCTTTCCGTGTCAGATTCCAAATTCTGGAGCGGACAGGTCGGTTCTACTGAGACGGACTTGGAGGTTTCGACCTCTGACTCTGACGGGCTCAAATTCCTTGGTACTAATTGGAATGGTTCAGCGATCATCTGCATAGGAGGATTTGGTAGTCGGGAGCTCTGCTTCAACGGTTCTGTTTTTGATAATGGAATTTTTGTCCAGAGTACAGTGCGACTTCACTGATGTTTTCTAGTGACCGTAGTTCTTCGACGGCAAGGGTTGGCAAAGGCTCTGATTCAACCATTCCTATAGGAACGGGATGATCTCACGAAATAGGTCGCTTGTCAATATGTAGTTTCTCACTACCAAGGTGTATACTGACTTGCCTTTTCCTCATAATGTCCAAACCGGTAACCATGCCATTTGAGTCCAGTCAAGTTTCCAAACTTCTCTGAGAAGTTATGATTCCCTAATTTTTGTAGTAAAAACCGTTTCTTCTGTTATTAAATCTCCGTTACCTAGTAGTACTGAGCACGAGGATGTTTTAGTCGTTGATAGTCCCATGTTCCTTTATTGCTCGGCAACTTGGTCTCCTATACCGGGTGACCCGAAACCAATTTACCCCTCTATATCTACGTTGTTATTTTGTACGAATATTTTATATTCGGTACTTCGATTTAGAGCCATGAGTGAACAATTTAGCAATAATCAAACCATATATGACACTTCCGGTTTGATCGGAAGCGCATCCAATTTTCATATTTCAAATGGAATCTATATTTTTTTGGGAATTACGATTTGGTTTAGAATCATCATCACAATGATATAACATAATATACATCCTATTCACAATATGCTGTTATAATTGAGATTTTACAAAAAATACTTTTTGAATTCCCCTCGTCATGGAACATTTTCATGACAGTATGCTTTGAAATATTGAACAATATCATGTGGAAACAACAATTCAATTTTTCTTCATATTCCAACATAATCCATCCATCATTTCTTAAATGCTAACCTAGGAATTTTTTAGGTTGGTTATAATGTGCAATACAATTCATTTTTTTTTTGTATTTCAATATGTATTGGAGTTTCTCACCAAATTTAAAAATTCCTCATCATTCAGCACATGATAGACTTGCTGTTGAAATATGAAGAAAAATTAAATTTTAAAAATATCTTATCCGAATAAAAATACTGTGTAAAAAGTTAAATAGCATACTTTCATGAAGATGTTTCATTACCAGGGGAATATAGAAAGTAACATTTATGAGATATCAACTCTATCAGCAAATTGTAAATTGAGAGTATGATTGTGATATATTATTGGAAAGGTTTTTCTATACTCGATCATTATTTGCAAAAAAATATTCGATATATGAAAATTGGTTGCGCTTCCGGCCAAACCTGAAGTGTCATATATGATTTGATACTTGCCAAATGATACATTTAAGACATTAAAATGAAGTACCGAATCTGAAACATAACTACAGAATAACAACGACTATTCAGGGGGGTATATTGGTTCCGGGTCACCAGGTATATGATAAGACCGCTCCGGTATCTAGGAAGGCTGTCACTCGTGTTATGACGGTAAGATGCGGTCGGTTATAGTTTCCGGAATGTATAGGGACAGGCTAGACACTGGGAGGACGCCGGGGTTTTTTTCGGTTTTGCTTCTACTAACCGGATGCCGTCAAATCAATCTTCATTCCTTCATTTTTCACTTTCTTGATTAAAGTGATACTTACTGACATTTATGTTTTTTAAATGTATTGCTTCTTGTAGATCTTTTTCTGTAGAATTTTTGGATCGATTACAAAACTTCTCATTCGGAGATTTCAATTTAGATAGCAGCATTTCAGAATAAGATTGAATGCCTGGGTGGAGTTTCTTGAAATAATCCGAATTACAATTTATCTCATTCTAGTTCTTCACCATATCCAATTCCTTCAAAAAAACATTTATATTTTTCTTCAAGCAGTTGTATCACTCTCTTTTCATTTACAGTAGTTTCTTCATGTTGAATAATTGTTTTCAGTAGCACAATTTCTCTAAGAAGTCCATCTAGAGATTATTTTTTTTACTATCGTGACACACCATCTCCTTTTATATTTCGACTTGAAATTTAGTAAATTTTTAGAGCTGTTTCATATTCCTTATCATTTGGGTATTTCATTGGAAGACAGAAACTTTCTTCATTGTGAGTCACAATATGGAACGTTTTTTCACCAGAAACGGAAAATGGTTCATCACGCGAAGCATTTAAATTATTGGATCCTGAACTCTGAACTGAGATTTTCGAATTCTGACCTTTCTTATTTGTCATTTCCTGGATGAGACAAAAATCTTAGGAAAAATAGTTAATGTGGTAGACATTCATCTTGAAATATTTTTCACGACTTTTAGCATAAGATAATAAAGTTCGAACTAGAAGATTGACTTAACAAATGTTTAGTATTTTACACGTAAGCATCCCTAAAGATTTCAGAAATCAATTGCAAATATTTTCGTCATTCCTTCTTTATTTCAACTAGGCCAATTAACGATGTGAAATGTTTTTCTTTGAAAGTATTCACTTCGAATGATAAGTATTCTGTTTCTGATAGACAATATAATAATAATAATAATAAATCGACTTTATTCATTCATGAAAAGGCGGAGTGTCAGCAGTTGCTGTTTTTCAACTCAACCCCGAAGATTCTTTCAAATTTAAATACACATGGCAACAATCAGAAGTCGCCTAAACATATCGCAAAGTTTTACTTTGAAACTGCTTTCAGGTGAATTATTCCTTTCACATCCAGAAGTTAATAATTACAAGTAGTGTCTCACCTGTCAAGAGTACGAAGGCCAATCTAGGAACACCGAAGAAGCTGCTGTCCTTCTTTAGTTTCAACATGACTATTTTTGGTATAGTGTTCGATTCGGCAAGTGATACCAACTTGACGTTTGAATAATAACCATCAGCCATAACCTTGATCGTGTAGTTACCTGGAGGAAGAGGTACTCCATATTTACCGTTGGAGTCAGATAATACAGTTATGTTCCTTTCCAAGATGAATAATTTAGAATGCGGAATGGGATGATCCGAATAGTCTTGAATATAGCCTGAAAAATGTTCAATGAACCTCAACTTACTTGGCGCAGTCTTGTACTTCAAATACCTCTTATTCCAGAATTAACAGTTCCTGAAAAAGGCTGATGAAGATTCTCAGAACCGCTTTCCTCTTTGGAATCTTGTTTGACTGCCACGACAGTACCTTTATAAACTTCTGGTATTGTAGCTCCACTTTCAACAAGCACCACATTCAGAGATAGTAGGCTACCTTCAGATACAGTCACATGCAGTACTTTATTTTGGTAATTGTGACAAGCAAACTCCAGATTATAGTTGCCAGGAGGCAACATCATTCTGAAATGGGCAATTTTTTTGCTCACCTCGTAGCTTTGTTCGATGCCCGATACCTTAACAGTCGCATTCAGCATAGGTTCTCCTAGAGCATTTTCCACAACTCCTTCAATCCCTAAAAAAAGGAATGTTACATATAGCTCTCACTTCGAATCTATCAGAAAAATATTGACATAATATAACAATCAAATGAGTGACATTGATCTTGGTTTAAAGCAATCTATTCGGTTATAATTGCACGAGTGCATAAAAATTACCGATAATTTTGCAAGAAAGCGTGATATCTAAAAATTACAGTTTATTTACATATTTTGGCGAAAGTGCTCTTTTACAAAATATGAAAATAACCGAATGCAGTTTGTATAAGATATCACGCTTGAATGCAAAATTATCTGGTCATTTTTATGCACGAATGTAAATCATTGGAATATTTCACGAATAAATAAATAAATTTTATATATGAGGGAAATATTCATTTAAACAATCCATCTATCAATCTATTGAATATTTTAGAAGACTTGGGTGATTGAATTGTAAACTATCATGGTGAACGATTGAACGAATGACCTACTGAAACGGCTTAGCGACCTCATATTGCAAAAGTGTATTATAATTAACACACGAAGAATATTGGAATAGTAAATTTTCAAGTCTTATAATCTTCGAATAGAAAAAAACAATTTCAATGTTTGTTTCACATTTGCTCATCGAAGGTGGGTGGTATATTTTGCTCGGTTTTTGAATTGGGGCGAACATCCAAAATGAGCATTAGAAACACTCTTGAAACGAATGATTACTTTCCTTTCAGCGATATTATAGAAGGGAAAAGCAGAATTTAGATGTTCATTACCATATCACACTTTTCTGATAAATAAACGAATTTGCTGGTAAATGGTCAAACGAACCTTTGTTGAAGCTTGGATGCGCGTTCAATAATAATATGAAAAAGACATGAATGCC
This sequence comes from Zygogramma bicolorata, assembly GCA_032362365.1. Classification (NCBI taxonomy): domain Eukaryota; kingdom Metazoa; phylum Arthropoda; class Insecta; order Coleoptera; family Chrysomelidae; genus Zygogramma; species Zygogramma bicolorata. The sequence continues at coordinate 44,149 of JAVJAQ010003507.1, forward strand.
ACAGAATCACGAAAGACAAATAGGATGCCCGTTATAAATAAACAATCAAGATTCACCATTGAAATATGGTTTTTTCAATTGTTATTCTGTGCAACTGTGGCATTTGTGTACAAGTACACAATTCAAGGTAGAAAAAGTGACTACTCTGTGATTTATTGCCGTCGCGCCATATAGACAGGGGAATAGCTGTTTTTTGAGTGGATTTTTTCGTCCTTTTTATGCATGACTCGAAGTTCATGAATGATATACACAAATTAACAAAATGTGTTTGATTATTATTTATTGTTACTAGAAGTGTCATAATGATTTTGAGAAGAAAAATTCTAACAAGAGTTCTTCAATCGTTGTTCTCTCTATGAAAATAATCGTGTTTCTAAATACCATTACTGAAGGCACGGCTTAGTAGTCATGATAATTATTAATGTTTTGTTGAAATGTCAATGTATTTAGGGCACATTAGCTCAATATCAACTTTTCGATAATGTTTGACAGATCCAGAATAGCAGTGAGAACGTTCCCTAATTCATCCGAATGCCCTAATGATCTACATCTACACCTATCCTTTCAACGGAAAATGTTTACTCTTTTATGTTACTTTCTTTTATTGGAGTTATGCAAAAAAAGCAAAGGAATACTTCCTCAATAATTTGTCTTTGCGGCATTATGCTGTCATACATATATGAAAAACCTGCAACTTTTGATTATTTATTTATTGATCCCAAGAAACTAGAGTAGTTTGTGACACATAAAGTAATATAGTGATTTACAACTGGTTCAAATATTCAACAGGTATATAACTGAAAAACAAATTAATGATAAAATCTGAAAAAAATTAAAAAGATATGAAGAATATTCTTTTATCAGTTAGGTCAAAAAATATTTTTTCAAATGTATCTTCAATAAGTTTTCCTGATAAATGTTTTTGAGAAATTGAGGAAGAGAATTAAACGTATTTACACCATTGTGTAATATTGATTTCTGAGTAAAGTTTGTTCTCAAATTAAAAGGTCGTAAAGAAAAAATTTGATTTTTGGCGAAAGAATATTTGCATTTTTTTATTTTATGAAGAGAATCAATATCAAATAGTTTATTGGGTTTATATATGTTTTTAGTGGGTTCTAGATGATTCAATTTATAAATATATTTTATTGCTTTGTTCTTCAATTTTTGTATTGGTTTCATCATTGTTTTGTTAGCAGTGCCCCAAACAGATACCAGATACTGTAAATTTGAATTTATTATGCAGTGATAAATATTTACTAGATATTTCAACAGTATGACATGTCTAGTTTTATAAAAGAACACCAATTATAGGGAAAAGTTTACGTTTTAATTTTTCAATATGCTTTTCTCATGATAATTTTTCATCGATATATAATTCCAACATTTTAATTACAGGTTTGTAATCGATTCTTTCATTATCAAAAATAGGAGGAATATTATTGTTATTCGAGCTTCGTTTTGTATGAAGATTTGCTATAGTTCAACAATAATTTAGGTTGTTTCAGGCAGAATGAAATTTTCCACAGATAATTTTTCATAGAATTTTGTAATTGGGTTGAATCATCTGCGAAATAAATAAGGGTTGTATCGTCTGCAAATTATTTGAGGTTACCAGTGAGTTTTGATTTCGATATCAAATTTACATAAATGAAAAAAAAAATTGAATATATGATGAAGTCTTACCAGTTAATGTACTAGCAATAACACCGATGATAGGATCTAAGATATCTCTCCAAATATATGGTATGTTCTCAATGGCGGGATACTCGCAGCAACTAACCTTAGGAGTAATCATTGGGGTATAGTACTCATGGTAAAGGTAGTCGGTAAGTAACGAGTCAGTACCTTTGTTCGATTCTGAACAACTTCTAGGTATTTTGAGAGCTGCGGTGTACTCATCTGCTATCTTTTTGTATACCTCCACTGGGTCTCTGGTTTTGGGATACCTACAAGTGAAATCCAAATATAAGCAATAAAATTTAAACCTGGTGTGAATTGAATTTTATGAGCTAGCTAGCACAAGAACTGGTTGTGGGTTTATAATATTCCTCGAATCTATGCTAGGCCCAAGAAGCTCAAACGTTTTTTGAGAATTCTGTAAACTTGTTTCACCACTCTTGCAATTTTTACTCGAATATATGAGCTGATGGATATTTACAGAATCATAATTCACTTTGCTGAAATATATACGTTTCTCAAAGCACTAATTTGACAATTTATGTTATAGTTAAGAGCAGGATGGCTCATTAACCCTAGCAAACCAAATTCTGAAAATGTTATGAAGAAATCAATGCAGGACACTCCTTTAAGATGAAACATAAAAATATGTGTATAGCAAAGGTCGTACCGCCTTCGTTTTGTGAACAAAACCTCAAAAAATTAAGCAGTTTTAATGACAAATTAATTTTCATAGAAGTAATTTCACAGTTAGAATGACCATCTAGTATTCAGTACTGGCAAAGTGTTTACGAATGAAATACTGTGTTATGCCATGAGACAACATTGAAGTGGATTAGCCAGGGGAAAGAGTAAAAGACGGAGAAGGGTAGACATTAGAGAGCATGGGTGTTGGACCAACATTTCAATTAAATATCGGTCTTATGCTTTGGTTCATATACCAAACTTTTACTTTTGATCAATCTTTTACTTTCAGGAAATTCTCACAATTCAATCAATGGAAGAGTTCATGCATTGTGAGAACTTAAAGTAAGAGAGTGTGTATATTTCCTTGAACAAGATCAGACAAACAGCTGAGATTCAATCAGATTTAAACAAAAATATTTTTTAAATTTATTTTTAACCAATATCCCAGGTTTCTAGGAAACCTTTTCAGAGTGCGAGCAAGGGATACCCGGGACCTACAGTAAGTGTAATCCAAAACACTTTGGCTCCGCGCCTGGACGGCAAATACCGAATTTGAATAATTCTGGTACTCCCAGGATTCGAACCTGGGTCGTACGGGTGAGAGGCTGGGCTCTTTACACCATGACCACGAGGCCATATGAACAAATGGAAATGAAAAAAGGTCAAAAGTATCATTAAAGATTTTAGATAGGATGAGCAATGAAGGTATTCATAGACCCTACCTACTCATGAATAAACTTAAACAATCCATCTTTAAAACTATTTTTGAGATTTTTTAAGAAAAAAAAACTACTTACAATATGCCACTACCGCCGCCTTCGATATTAAGGACTAGGTCAAACTTTTCTTCTAGCAGCAAGTGCTTGAAAGCGTTTGCAACTGACTTGGGATCTTGATGCCCGCTTATTCTTCCACCTGCATTAAGTATTTGATCGCCAACCTGCCTGAAGTCGGCTTTGATATTGTTGCACAAAAACTTGTCAGGTTTTACATTGCCAAGCACTTCTTTATCGTAGTCACCCCAGATCTGTTCGAATGCCGTATCTATGACTGGAATTATGTGGATGACGGTGTTTTTTAAAATTTCCATAACCTAAACAGACAATCATGAGTAAAATAAGCAAAGTGTGATTCAAATTGAGTAAAGTTTGGTACAAACAATATGAACAATAAATATTGCAGGGGTCTTGAAAGTCATTTATTAACAGGAAAAGAAAGGAACAATAAAATGGTAGGTAAAATTCTATTTATCGGGCGCCACCTGTTTTTTGAAAAAAAATTTTTTAACGTACGTATTTCGGTCTCCTGAACAAAAAATTCTTATGAAAATTTTGGCGGTCTCAACTAGTTTCGGAGATACGGCCCCCCAAAGACAGGAAAGCGGGGTTGACGCTCATGTTGTTTTTCAGCCAATTCCGCTCGAAATTTCTCCTTCATATCAGCACAGTATACACATTCTGTTCCACCTTCTTCATCACTTTTCAACCGAATTAAAAGCATTTTTCGCTACAAGATTGAAAAATATATCCTGAAAGGAAATTGATGTTAACTCGCATCGGCAATGCCTTGCGCGTTCGACTGTTTTGTTAACCTCACTCAAAAAACAGGTGGCGCCCGATAAATAGAATTTTACCAAATGGTATTCCTTCACAAAAAAATGTAATGGTTCGTTGGATTTCCTATATGAATACAACATTCGTCATTTTCATGATATTTCACATGCCAATTTAATGTTTAGTTGAAAAGTTTTCGAGTATTCAAGATATTCAACGTCTATTCATCATCTAAAGTAAAGTAAAGTAGTACCCTATCGCTTACCTGCTCTGATATAAGTCTCATTTTTACCAGTGAAAGGATTGTGGTTTTCAAAACATTGGTGTTTCTTATATATTTTGAAGGTGTCTCGAAAGGCCTGTGATATTATTTGCAGTGATTAGCTAGAGTTTTTCAATTCATTCCGTTTCGAAACTTCTGACAGTTCACAATTTGAAAACGTCAGCTGAAAACTTTGATGTAAGGAAACACAGGGCGTAAACCGAAATTCCATTAATGAGGAAGAAAAAGAGTAAAACTTCTCTTGATGATGGCGATCCTCAATCTTCACAAGAGGATACTAATTTTCTCAAAATTGATTATGACAAAGAAGAGGATAATACTCGAGATCAAGAAAATATACTTCTGAAAAAAATGATGAAAGAAAAAAAAAAATTTATAGAACAACTGTTAAATGAAAATAGGAGCCTAAAGGAAAATTATGATCTAATAGTATCTAATATCGTAGAAAAAGATACGATCATGGATAGTTTGAAAAACATTCAAAAGAAAGTAGAAGAGGTTGAAAAAAAATGTTTACTGCAGAACTCGCTGCAGAAACCCACATACTCCCAAGTATTAATGAACAATGAAAAAATAAATATGACAAAGAAGTTAAATGTACCAAAATCAAGTGTAATACTTAAACCAGTTGATAATCAGGGACACAAATCAACGAAAGAGAACCTTTTGCGAGAAATTGATCCTTCAAAATTGAAAATCAAAATTCATCAAGTTAATAATATGCCAGGGGGATTGATAAAAATAAAATGCGATTCAAAAACCGATTCGAACAGGCTGAAAGAAGAAATTTCTAATAAACTCGGAACAAAATTCACCATTCAAGAAGATATCATTAAATTACCGAAAATCAAAATTACTGGTATCAAACTAGAAGAGGAAATCTCAACAAATGACTTAGAGAAATGCTTCAGAGAACAAAACGATATAATTGAGGATGGTGATCATTTCGAAATTGACTATGTGAAATATATTCATTTTAAAAAAAACCTATACCATATTTGCGAAAGTTAATGGTGAGCTTTTCAAAAAAATCATCAATTCAGGCAGTAAACTCTTCTTTGGTTGGCAGTCCCATATTGTACATGATAACAAAAAACTAACCAGGTGTTATCAATGTAATGCTTTCAACCATACAAAAAGGAATTGCAAGAGCAAAATAACATGTTCTTTTTGTGCTGGTGAACATTCACTAGAAGAGTGTAAGAAGAATAAACATGAAAAAAAATGTAAAAACTGTTTGGTAGCCAACGAAAAATTCAAGAAAGAATATGATATTTCACATTCAGCCGACGAAATTGATAATTGCGAAAGTTACAAATATTTTGACATGGTCAACAAATCCAAAATAGCTTTCCATGAATAAAATCAATAATATTACTATTTCTGAATTAACTTCCATAGACCATTATGAATTTCAGAAATCAACAAATTTAAAAATTATGTACCTAAATGCCCGATCTCTAAAAAACAAAATGGATGAATTAGAAGTTATAACCCATGACCATCAAATAGATGTCCTAGTGATAACAGAGACTTGGATGAAGAAAGAGGAAGAGATTTTCTATAATCTAACAAATTTTGAAGCAGTCTATTGTAGTAGGAAACAACGAGGTGGTGGTACTTCGATTTTTGTTAAAAAGCATATCCCAATGCAAGTTATTTATATGGATCCATCTGAATTTTCATTTTTGGCTGTTAAAATTCGACAAATTATTGTTGCAGTTGTTTATCGATCTCCCAAATCAGATAAACACACTTTTTTGAAATTTATGGATATGAAATTAGACTATATCAATGAACTAAAGACTGAATGTTATTTGTTTGGTGATATGAACATAAATTTGCTTGGTAACAATTCTGACCAGAAAAAATACTGGATATTTACCAATCTAACTATTTTTCTTTATGTAATGATTACATTGCTACAAAGGAAGTTGAGAGAAGCAAGACCTTGATCGACCATATAATCAGTAATTCCAAAAGATCAAAATTATCGATAATCAACTATGCCTCGAGTGACCATAAAATGCAAATACTAGAAATTGAATTGAAATCGCTCACAGGACAAAAATATACCACAAAAGTTTTCTACAATTTCAACGAAGATATCATCAAAAAGGAACTATTGGATTTGAACGAAGAAATTCCGAATTTGAAAAAATTGAAAGATGTTGATCATATTTATGATATATTAGAGAACATTTTCGACAGCAATAGGATTGAAAAAAAAATTAAATTCAAAACAAATTCAAAACCATGGTTCAACGAACATATTTCCAAATTAATAAGAATCAGAGACAAATACTTCGCAAAAAAAAAGAAAAATCCCTCTCAAAATAATATTGATTAACTGATCCGACGAAGATTTGCGATAGTTTCAATAACTACTTTGTAGAAATTGGCCCCTATCATCTAAAATAATCAGCACTCATCAAATGAGAACGAATAATTTGAAATCCATATTCCTCAATCCCATCTCTTGTGAAGAAATAGAGGAAATAATCGATAATCTCAGTACGAAGAAAGCGCCTGGATTCGACAGAATTAGTGCCAAAATTTTAAAACAAGTTAAATCAGAAGTGTCACCATTACTCGAAATATTAATTAATATTTCTTTCGACTACGGTAAAATGCCAAATAAATTGAAAGTTGCTAAAGTAACACCTGTTTTCAAAAACGAAAAAAAAAATAATATTAGTAATTACAGGCCAATATCTGTTTTACCAGTCATATCCAAAATATTTGAAAGAGCAATGTATACTAGATTATTGAACTTCTTCCACCCAAATCAATACGGCTTTCGGAGATCTAGTGATACAGAATGTGCAGCATTGGATATGATTTCTAATATCCAATTGGAATTAGATGAAAAAAATAAATGTGGACTTCTATCACTAGATCTCTGTAAAGCCTTCGACACTGTTGATCATGAAATCTTGTTGAATAAGTTATTCGATATAGGTATCAGAGGTAATACATTTTTATGGTTACAAAATTATTTAAATGATAGGAAACAATTTGTATCTTTGGAAAACTGTGAGAGTTCATTGGAAAACATTGTTTGTGGAGTCCCACAAGGATCCATACTAGGACCTCTACTGTTTCTAATATATATATTAATTCAATTTCAGAATTGAACATCACTGGAAAGTTAGTATTATTTGCTGATGATACAACTTTAATATATTTCAATAAAGATTCGCAAGTGATCCAATGTCAAATGGAAAATGATGTGAAACAAATATTTATTTGGCTCAGTGTTCATAAACTTACTTTAAATTTCGAAAAATCATCTTTCTTGTTCATTGATAAAAAACCAGTTTTATCACAATCGAAATTTTTATTGCTAGGACAACAAAAAATTAACAGGTCATATAATATAAAATTTTTAGGTCTGAATATTGATGAAAATATTTCGTGGGATATTCATATTGATCTGATCCGAAAAAAAATATCACCAGTCATTGGAATTTTGTACAAGATAAGGAGCTATATACCTTTGAAATATCTAAAATTAATTTATTTTTCACTAATTTATTCGAAATTACAATATTTAATCAGCATATGGGGTACTGCCTCGAATACCGTTCTGAAACCACTGAAGTCTTTACAGAATAAAGCAATCAAATGCATTTTTCATTTACCTCATTTGGAACCAACAAGGAATATTTATAAACCAAATCGTCTCCTAGAGATCCATTCTATTTATAAACTGAAAATATGTACTATTTTGCATTCTATTGTGACTAATAAGAAACATTCTATTATGAAATTTTTTAAATCTAACAGTGTACATAACCACAAAACGGGGCAGTTCAATAATTTGTTAACAAAAAATCTCAAGACGGAATTTTCCAGAAAATCTATTTTCTACAAAGGTGTTATCACATATAATGGATTACCCACTGGAATAAAATGTTTTTCTCGAATGAACAAATTCAAATTTGCTATGAAGCGTTATTTGTTAGAATAATTTTTATTGAAAATTTTTGTTTTTATTTTCGAGTAATAAACAATTCTGATTGAGCTTTTTAATGAATGTATTATATAAATATTCCCTATTTATAAACTGTAGTTTCTTGGGAATAAATGACTGTTATTATTATTATTATTATTGAAAAAAAATAAAGCAAAATATTATGGAATGCAAGGTCATTCAGGTCTATTGATGAAATGAATACTTGAAAATCATTTTTATTTCTTTTTGTTTTCCAGATTGTTTAAATTTCCAGTAAAATATTTGTTGATAGGCGAGGGAGTTGGCGCTGTGGTTCCGGTCCGCCTGTCGACTTAGAGATCCCGGGTTCGCTTCACCAACAGGGCAGAGATTTTTCTTTAAAAGAATTTACAGAATTTATCTGTCGTGTTGACGAATGACTCCTTCACACGTTTCGTAGTTGACGGGTCCGCGAACAACCATGCTGCTCCTGAGGTACATGGCGTAGGGAGTTAGTAACAAGCCTACTTGCTAAAAGGACTTCGAGGGAAGTCGATGGCGTTTGGTATGTAATACCATAAATCACATCTACTATACTACTCCTGTTGATATAATACACCAAAATGTAGGGTAATTATTATATGATTGATCTATTCTGGTTGAAATTTAACACGGCACTTATACTTGAGAATGAATACCTATAGAGACTGTGTTGAATGATTACACTAGTACATATTATTTAAGATATTTCATAACAAACGCCATCGGCTCTCACTGAATTTCTTCAGCAAATAGGCTTTATTACCAATTCTCTGTGCCATTCCTCGGGAGCAGCATGTTTCGTCGCGGACTCCTCAACTATGAAACGTGTCGGAGACATTAGAAAATACGATACAGAGAAATTCTCAAAAGGAAAATATCTGCGCCGACTCCCAAGCTCAGTAATAAAAATGATAAAAACTTAATATGATTGTTTTCTTTCAAAGCGAATTGATAATTTTTGATTTTGATTCATTGAATATTCTTATACACGTCACAGTATATATTGCTGAAGATCACACATCTCAAATCAATTCTAATAACAATCGGACTTCAAATATTTTTTCCACATTCTCGGGTGTACTAAGATGTGTAATTATTGTCGTCTTTAGTCTTTGTGCATTTTAGTAATGATTTGTTTTTTATATGCATCTTATTAGCAAATATATTTTTGATAGAAATCTGTATAAAAAGAGTTCTATTTCGATTAGGTACTATTGAAGGCATCTGCAATGGTTATATTGTGTGAGAAAGCGTCCGAAATATTCAGCACTTTTGAAACATTTTGCGATGATATTGAAATCTAGACTTACTAGTAATAAGCTTTGTGGCATACCGAAAGTTTATGAATAAGGAACAAGTGTGTGATTGAAACCATTCAAATAATGCATTTTGTGCATCAAACTTAGAGTATTAAGTTATTATTTTGAGGTGGATGAATTTTCTCCTCTTAGTTTTTTGGGCTGTTAACCTATCACAATCTGGAAAAATTGAAAAATAATATTGGAATATATACAAGAGTAGAAGGGCACACTTCTAACCTGCGTCAATTAAAATTGTAGTATTATTATTATAAACATTTCGACATTCACCTGTACTTGGATGTGATGAAATTTCAACAAAATTATTGAAATGTTGTGCCAATGGTTTTATAGACCATTGTCATATATCATTCATTTATAATACGAAAATGGTTTATTTCCTTAAAAATGAAAACTAACTGTATACCATACCATTGATTTCGACGTTAGCGAGAAATTTTAAAAAAGCTTTACAGAATATAATTTTGGATTACTTAGAACAACTTGATGAAATTTCAAAAATGAAAAGTGCCTATTTAAGATAAAGGTCTACATTGAGGAGTATGTACATCGCCTTGATTGACTGACCTAAGGGCCTCATCGAAAATCAGAAAGTAATGGGAATATATAGATCTATCTAAGGCTTTCGACAATATAGACCATGATATGTTATTACCAAAAGTTGAAAATGATGATGGGATTCAGAGGCAATATTCACAATGTATTGGGCAGACGCCAATGTGTTGCAGCTACCAAAGGAGTTCAGGAGCATAAATCAAAATGGATGACAGTTCGACGTAGAGTGTACCTCAACGATTTATATCAGAATCAATTTTATTCCTCTTGTATACCAATGATATACCACAAGTGGTATCTCAAGATATAAGTATGTTTGCTGATGATAATTTATCAATAATACGAATACAGTCCAATAATTATTTCGTAAAAACAATTCCTGAAACTCAAGAAATTGTAGAAAATGGTTTAGTGCAAATAATTTCAAATTCAATATTCCGAAATCGAGTGCTATCAAGTTCAACTTTAGAAAGGATTCAAAATTACGTATTATTTTTGACCTTAAAAAAGAGAGTTGAGAGGAAGTTTTCAAGGAACAAAGAATACTGACTCTGCCATGTGTATACTGTATGAATGAGCCTATTTTGCTATGAAAAAATCTGAGGAAGTTTAAAACCAATGTGAAACATAAAATGCTCATAAGACCAGACGTTTAAAACTGAAACTAATTATCACATACACGATATTTACAAATAAAGAAGGATATTTTTTATCAAATTTTGAATTCAGAAAACTGACAAAAAATAATTGAAACTCAAATTCAAGTGGTTATTGGAGAAAGATTTCATCATTGACGTTCAATTTTTTTAAACTTATACCAATTGCTCTAATAATAAATAATAATACTTTATTTTCAGTCAGACAATACACATTGTCAATATAATACGAAAAGAAAAATGAATCATTTGAAGAATTCCGTTAATGCATAACATTCCTCCACTTTCTGATTCAATACTGTGAAGTATTATGGAACAAAGTAATAATAATTACAAACATCTTGCGTTGTACGTAATACAGCAAAATTTACTAGCGTTCCTTGCGGTAGAAACGAGCATTGTGTGTTCTGACTTTGATGCACATGGAAATGTATTCCATCAGTATTTGATTTTTGACTATACATTTAAAAAAAAGATTTTATATTTTCGAATATCGTGAAACTTGACAAAACTCTAGTTTTTTGACCGCGTTTCATGAAGAAAACTACCGAAATACAAAAAATCATTTGAGCAGAGCAGAGTTTGAAAAAGTAGATGTTTTCGGACAGAATAATAGCGTTTGCTTCTTTATTTCGAGAGTGGGCTGCACCGGAGCTCCTGAGTCTAGCTTCATTATTAGCAAAATTTGACAAATGTTTCAAGGAACAAATGTAATAATATAATAATTTGATATTCCTCCGTACAGAAGTTACTGTACCGTGAAACACGGGCTGGGTTTTGTAAATCTTTTCGAGTGAAAAATCTCACAGGGAATATTAGTGTTATTGTTTGAATGCCTTTCAGCTGAGATTGAAAGTGATTTTGTTTTGTGTAGCTGTAAAAAGTTTCAAAAATAGACGTTGTGAGAATGATGAATAAGTCATAAGTAATGGAAACATCATATCTAACAATGATGCCTCAAACTTGGAGCCTTCAATGTCAAATAAACTGAATAGTACCAAATAATGAAAAATACATCATGTCGAAACCATTACATTGTTGTTTGAAAAGGTAGTTGGATCACACCTGGATTCAACGATGCAATTAGGCACTGCAACTCAAGAAAATTGCATGCATTCATGAATTTTGGCATGTACGAATTGCATGATTCTTCTTGGTGCAATAAGATGCTTAGTTATTTCTGTGGTGATTAGGAAGAATGGTAGTTGTAAATATTTTAATTATTTCTCAAAACTGAAGGAATCAAGAGAAGTAATGTAAATTTATTATAATCACAAATATTAAATATGAATTGTTCTAAAATTGCTCGTTTCCGTTAACCAGCTGACGAACGTCAACCCTCAGAAATCGAAACTTGTGCGAAGCCTTACCATTTAATGTGCGATTACCCAGTATATAAAGTCATATATCATTTGTGTTGATGTAGGTATTAATTCAGTGCTACTTTTTAATATTGGTAATGAAAAGTGACAGATTGTTGAAATTTATCGCATCGACAAGTTGCATGAGAAATTGTAGCGTGGAATTCAGGTTTAACAGAACACCGTAATTTCAAACTACCCGTTCATATAGTGCACTAGTGAAAGAAGACTATGAATAAACCTATACTAACTTGCAATTAAGAGTTTCATATTCACATCAGTCCCATATCATCACTGTAAACTGCTTTTAACTATTTACAAGGGAAAAGATGCTTACTGACGTTAAGAGAAAAATTGAAACATTTCAGTATAATTTTCAGAAATTCTGTCCGTTATCTGACTGGATCAAAAGTCGTACAGTAATACGAAAAATATTTAGTTACTCACTTTGAAATCCCCTATTCGGTAACCTTCTAAAAGATGACGAGCAAGATAGATGCTTATTTCTCTTCCGATAGGTTGGGTTGCAAAGAGATTGCCCATTACTGCTACGTGGAATTTTTTTTCGTCATCTTGATCAATCTTGAATATTGAAAAATCACCATGAAATTGAGAGGTTCATTGCAGCATCGTACTTTTAGCAAGAAACCACAAACCCAAAAATGAGTGGTATTGGTTCGTACTTCCACTGTCTCTATATCGGTATTGGGGAAACTAATCTTTTTTCTATTCATCAACGATATGCCATCGCATATGAAATCGAGGTGTTTAGTTCTATTCGCTGACGATACAACTATGGCTGAGGAAACAGATAATCCAACGGAACTGCAGTTCAAACTGAATACCGTGGCATACCAGTTCACTACTTGGTATCATAGCAATAAAATAATGGTGAATAGTGGGAAAACAGTGCTGATGCAATATTTTGGAAGAAAAATGAACAATAGTTTAATAAGGGTGCATGTAAGGAAAAACATAATCGAACCCTCAGACACAAGAAAATTCCTGGGAATATTTTTGGACCAAGGTTTAAATTGGAGAAAAACAAATAGATAATATGGTCAAGGATACTTTGCCATTTTGCAATTTAAGCATCAACTTCACCAAAAAACTCTCATAAATGTCAAATATGCACCCATCTACTCTCATATCTCCTATAATATTATTATCTTCTGGGAGAATGCACCAGAAATGTCTAGGCTTTTTGTAGCCCTAAAAAAGAGATGAGACTCATATTCAACCTGAATAGAAACGATTTTAGTAGAGCACACTTTCAGAAATCTTCCATCTTAGCAGTCCCGTGTACATACATTTATAGCATCTCATTTGAAACGCAATTTATTTCCGAAAATCGTGCCTTCATGAACTCTGCCTGAGGCGCGGTCCTTATATTCAATTTGGCTATTTCACTATTGGTTCGAACCGTGGTCGGGGCAGAATTTTTCTGACCGGCTCGGTGCGATGGGCAATTGTTAGATACCTGGATACCAAGCCTGGTAGGTGGGATATCTGGATTGAATGCACCAAACGTTATAAGTATTTAATTTTAATATGTATTCGTGAACACAATGTCTCTATTGACATTATTTGACTTGTCCTACACCATGTAAAGGATCTCAAACGGTGAATAAATATCTTATTCTATTCTAATTAACTCAATTAAAATAACGTTTCGATCACTAGGACCCGCAATCGTCGTTGGGTAATAACCCGAGTACGAACCAGTACCACTCAGAAGGAACATTTTCAACCACATTCAAGTAAATTTTAAACCCAAAAATAGAAAGAAACACATGCTATTTACCTGAGAAGTGATTTTCAAAGAATGTATTATCATTGAAATGTAGTTGTCACCGCCTTCAAAGGATGCCGCGTCAGGATACTTATTTTCCATGTCCGCCAAAATCGACGAGATTTCTTGATTCGTGTGGTATTTTGGCTTATATTGATTCTCACCTATACCGAAGTCGTAGGCGCTAGCCCAATGTAAGGGGTCGTCTTTCATCAAGGTAACGTTGTACTGTAAGTAACCTGATTCGGGAATAACCTGTAAAATAATGAAGGCTAAAATTGAATTTCTGAAAGACTTTGAAGAGATGTTCGTGCTTATTTATCAAGACAGCCATTTATTAACTATCTTTTTCGGTTTGCAGAATTTTAGTATTCAGTACGCTCTTTCAGATAAATTCAACATTCAAATTTTCAAATATTTTCAGACAAAAAATTACTAAATGGAAAAATGTGAACTCGAACCGACTTGTTATCCTCGTAAAGATATGAAATGATATAACATACAATTTTCGAAGTATAGCTTTCGTATCCACGGGCAGCAACGGTAAGATTATATTCTCCAGGCAAAAGTATTCTCCAGTAGTCCCCATCTTTCGCAGATCGCACCGAATGCTTGATACCGTCCACAAGGATTTCAGCCTGTTTTATCGGATGACCTATAGTACTCGTTATGTAACCAGAAACTCCTTTATGAATCTAAAATTAGTTTATTAGACATTATTTGCAATTAAAGGCTATCGATAACCAAAAAATTCCTAGGATATATTAAATTTGAGAAATAGGTATATTCACCTGTTCTGCATAAGCAATTAATGCCTCCTTGTTATCAAGCCAATAATCGGGTAGATCCTTAGCTTGGGGGTATTTGTAACATCCAATTTCTAAAGTCAGTTCCATGCAGCCAGCTACAAGGTAGTTCCAATCTTGCATTCCACCAGTAACAACGTACCACTTCGCTCCATTTGTGATACCACCATCAAAAATTTCATTAGGAAACATGGGACATGCTACACCCGCGTGCATTGTTTTGTGATTCTAGAAATATTAGTAAATGTGTGTGATTAGTAAGCTGTTCAGCTGCAATAACAGAAAAACTAATTTTTGTAAGTGAAACCTGATGTTAATGAATAATCACTCGTAGCTTGATGCACTACTGCAACATTTAGTGGTACCTTTTATTTCGTCACTTATCACCATCTGGACTAGCCCCATTAAACTGAAATTCTGCATCTATATACAGACCTCATCTCACAGTTATCTATCTAGTGCTTTATATGACCATTTTCTGCTGAGATGTTTCCAATAAGAATGAATTAGCTCAAATATTTTGATCAAAATCTACCCTCTGCCGATATGCGCATCTTCTCTGAGGCTGGTTACCACACCCATTACGACGAAGGAAACTTTTTTTTATTTTTTTTTAGGTTAATAATTCAAATAACAACAAGCATAAATAACATGGTGACAAAAAGAGAGCTAATCGCATCAGTTAAAATTGAAACTGAAATTATTGAAAGTTGCTGGCAAACAACTTATTTTACCTTAGTTATTATATGGGGTTGTTTTGCGACATTATAAAAAATCATAAATAATGTGTTGGATTATGAAACAACTTTTACCCAACTTCATTAAGATCTGTTATATGATATAATTTATATTTTTACCGTGATATGCTGATCTCATACAATGTGACCAACAGAGATGAATGTTTATAGTATCTTGATTTTTTTCTGAGAACAATAGGCCCTGCTTTTGCATCTTTACTTTTTTCGTTCGATTTTCTCACATAGTTTCTGAGGAGATGTTTTGATTTTTATAGGGATAACTTTTCTGTATTATTTTCTAACAAAAACTAAAACTGTCAACATTCGGCACTATTATCGTATAATACGATATCAAACCATTCTGACCAATACTGAACTCCGATGAATAACTTTTTTGCAAAAGTACCCAGCAGAACCAGACAAATTGTTACAATTAGATCTATTCGATCATTTAGCCTAGAAATCGTCACATATAAATAACATTCATAAATGGTATACAATATTTCCGGCTTTTATGGCTTGTTTTTTTCCTTCCTCAACTGCTTCCATCATAGACTCCTTGGACGTTTTTTTCCAATACTTCACAAATTTCGTCATGATAACTATCATACGTGTTGAGAGAACTTAGGCCTTAATGCTGACCAGAAGTTTCAGCTTCGAAATGATTTTGCCGTACGATATGCCCGCTTTAAGAGGTCCTCTCTTCATGATGGAGTAGGAGCTTTTGTAGTCATCTAGGAGATGTTTTATCTTCACACCATCTGCACCAGATACCATTCAATTGATAGCGGAATACTCACACACTGCTCACTGTATTTCGCAGCTGTGGGGTACATTTAATGCTCTCGCTCACATTTACAGTGAAACTTGATATTGGTGTGGCTCTTTACAAAAGGTATTAAAATAGTCTTCTGAGTATTATATATAGAATTGAAGACTTCAAATATATCTGGGATAAATTACCGCCCACAGAATAGGTGTGGCAATTTGAATTATAAATTTGCAATGATATTTCGTATCAGGTTTGTTCTAGCAACACATTTCACCGTTTGGAAATTGGTCTGAAGCAGTCAGAGGCATGCGAAAGATGAATATTGGAGAGCGAAATTCATTTTGCGCATGCCTCTGACTGCTTCAGACCAATTTCCAAACGGTCAAATGTGTTGCTAGAACGAACCTATTATATATATTTAAACCAGCATTTTGAATGTGAGGAAAGTAAGTTTTTCCTATGTACCTTCCCTACTTCCGTAAACGGGCCGCCTAACTAAGCTAGCAAGTGCGCATACAAAGTTGAACATATATTATAAGAGTTATCTATTTTGAAAATTTCGTTACTTCGAAGCTAAGAAACGTTCGACAGTTCTGGAATCTTGGGACTAGAAAAACAAATAAAGGTAATGAAGTTAGGTCCTCAGCTTCTAAATAGAAGAAGTGTGATTGTCGGTGACATGGGGGGATTCAGGTCGATTTCTCTCGTGGAAAGAGCTATAAAAAATCCTGTTATAAAAATATATAAACCCACGAAATTCCAAAGTCGAAGGCCGATAAGTATACCCCATATAACCCACAAACCCGCTTAAATTGTGAAATAACCTGTTTTTGCTGAATTGACGGTTATTCACAGGTGGGATGTTGTACTGAATGTTCAAACCCATTAGTGTTAGAAAACTCCGTTTGAAGAGCAGGTGAAGCCAGTACAATCATTCAATATGCTAGTGATAGCTAGCAGCATGTATCACACTCCAAATCAAAATCTTTCAACTATAGATTTTTCCGGGTTTGTCCTTATTATCTCAACTATGCCCTCTATTATTACTATCAAACTATTCAAATTTTTCAACATTTGTTCACTTACGTTTGCATAGGTGTGGGCTAAATATTTGAATACTTTGTCATCTGGAGTTATATTTTCGGAAATCTGACCATTAGGAGTGTCATCATAGGGGTAGTTAGCCACTAAGGCGCCATTGTGAAGATTGGCAGAGAGTACAAAAGGTTCCGACAGACTCCAATCCATTACAGCGCGAGTTTCCGGCTGAATGATTTGGTTATACTAAAACAACAGAAACAGAAAGCAAATCAGTACCTACATATAACATTAATGGCACAATCGAAAAATACCTTATTCACGCCATATTGATCAGGAAAGTTACGATTCAAGTCATAATCGTTAGCGTTGTTTCTTCCAATAAGACTTGAGGCGTCGCCTGAAATCATGAAATGCTTGGCATAGTCAAAAAAACTCTTTAAATATTTTGATCTTACCTTCTCTTGACATTTCATATCCATCAGGGTTCATACTTGGTAATAAATGTATCCTAGTCGTATTTAATAGATTGGTAATTCGGTCATCTGTACCATATCTTTCGCAAAGATATTTTATTAAGAAAAGTAGAAGTTCTCTTCCAACTACTTCATTCCCATGCATGTTAGCAACATATTTGAATTCGGGTTTGCCTTGAAAATCAAAAGCATTCTCGATATAGGTACACTATCCTGTCTTTTGTGTTGGTTCGGACTTCTATTGTCCATATATATTATCAACAACAGGTTTCAGTAGAGTTAATAATATAGACAATGGAAGTCAGAATCATTTCCATTCAGCAAGGAACATTGTCAATCACATTCAAACAAATTTGAATGATTCCATATTGTAATTGATTACATGACCTGAGCACACCTACACGTTAGCAACATATTCGAATTAGTAGACACTTTCGTTTGGACTCTGATTATCGTATCATGCTTAGTTTGTTTTGTGTCTTGATTATGGAATTTGTGGTAGAAGGGTGCATCATGGAACCCGAATTCGTATATAAAAACATGATTCATCAAAAAAGCAGTAACGTTCAGCTGATCAGTGATGAAAAGAGAGCGCTTCAGGTACAGGGACAACATTCTGAATTTATGAAGTGTAATACTGCAATTGCGATGATTATAAATAAAGACTCCCATCGCAACTTAAACGTTAGGTTGAAAGCACCAACTACATTTTTTGAGAGAGCTACTGAGCTACCCTGATGCAGAACAATCCAAAAATACCTGTCCACATAAATAATAGTGTTCTGACAGGACACTGCCAGGACAACACCTTCAGAATAGGGATAACGAACTCAGTTCATGGCAGGAGCTATGAAGAGGAAGATGTCATAAGTTACTACCGTGTTTATTCATCAAAATCAATGATCAGTGAGTACCAATTCCACTTATCAGTTTGGTTGGTTAAGCCCTGATGCAGTAGCCTAGCTTATTGGAGGAAGCACAATAGGTACAATGAGTGCAGTGAGCTACATAGTCAACCATTTTTTACATTTTCACACTCAGATCAGTAGATCCTAATGAAGAAGATTAAATGTAACTAATCAGATACCTTACAGGGGAGTAAACGAAGGCGGTACTAGCACGAGCAGTTTACCCGAGCTCAGTCGAAGACGTGCTGAGCTTCATTCATATTATGGTTTCTGCGCTGAACTTTCTACATATTTTTCGATTTTGAACTATTTTCAACAAGGGGGGAGGTATTGGGTGAAGCAGCAAGCAGAAAGTGTACTGTTTTAACACTGTATTTCCAATATTTTGACAGTGAATACCGTCATCTTCAGGGAAGCTACAATTAATAGGTATTCACCTCGATGTGTAGTTCAAATACGTTGGTATATAAAAATCCATACATAGATTTCAAGTAGAGTGGTAGTCTTTGCTGACTAGTAAAGATACAAGGGGGGAATTTTTGGGTGAAGCAGCAAGCATAAAGTCTAAAGAAAATATATCGCAAATGTCTTCTACCCTATTGTCGAAATAATTCAAAAACGAAAATAGGGAATAAACCGTTCTCGAAATGTTAATGTAGGTTTTGTGAAAATATTATGAGTAAAAATCATGATTTTTGACAAAATAGTTGAGGCTTTCGCGGCCGAGGTTTTCAGTATCACTACTTTTATTCGGGTTCGAAGGCCGTCGTTTTTTGGAATTTCTTCCAAAAGGAAGAAATTCCAAAAAACGACGGCCTTCGAACCCGAATAAAAGTAGTGATACTGAATCATGATTTTTAATTCTTCATTTGACGACCAAATTTCAGAATGGTTTTTGGGACATCATATGAAAGCTATTTCAGATTATACTGACCCATAATCACGTTTTTGCCAAAAATGTACACCATTACTCCCTGTGAAACATGCAAAACTAATGTTTCTTGACGAAATTGAGGTGTATTGACAACTTTCCAAAGATGGCAGAAATCGCATTTTCAATGAGATATGATAAGGGTGTTTCTATAAAAAATGGATAGGTACACATTAAAATGCTATTACTTCTGATCAAAGATCAGCTGGAAACATTTGATGCCATGTATGTGCGTATAGTAACACCATCATTGCTCTGTTCATCAATCATCTCCGCCTGTAGTTGAGCAGTGAAACCAACAGAGTTCCATATGAACGGTTTTCCCTGTAGCTCATTTTCGTGTTTCTTATTTGCACAGCTACGTTGACCAAACTCTGTACACTATCAAGTTTTTACATATTTCAATAAATCTTTCGAGTGAAAAAACTGACTTACCTGGCACATGCCTATCGGGAGTATTACCGATGACGAAGACAAGGAGCTCTCGTCCTTGCACGGAAGTACCAATAGAATTCAACCTAGTTATGTTCGGGTACAGTTTATGATAATTAATCATAAAACTGATCATCTCTTCGTAGTGGTGGTGTTTGAAAATAGAGTCGTCACTGAGTAAAAACCCGAATTTGTCGTAAAGAGTAGAATTATCAATTACCGGAATTTGGAAGAGACCTGAAAATGATTGAGCTGCTAAAATTGGACATCTAAATATGCAAGCAGAACATTACATCGCGTGGAATTTTTGTTGAACTAAAGTAAATTGTCATGAGTTTGTCAATCAAAAATGTATTATAGATCTGTTAATTCCGCCCCCTCCGTCCCCAAATGAAGTTTTCATTAATGGAAAGTGAATATTCCACAAGCGAATGAAAATTTATCCCACTTAATAAATCTAAACATTCAAGTTTACTGTATGCCTTAGACATATCATCTCCATTACCAAAAAATTGTTGTCCCATGTCACTGTGTGGAATCATATTATATTTTAAGGGATAAAAAGCAACTATACTGGATGGAGCCGAAATTATTGGATAAGGTGCCATTCAATCATTTGTGAGACTAGACATTTGGAATATAGAATGAATTTATAATTTTAACAGTAAATTAATTAAATATTTTTTCTATTCTGACCGAAACTGGTCCCAAGTCAAGAATTTATGATGAAATCAAATTCACTTTTTCAAATTATTTGACGTGAAATTTAAAGGCATAACACAAGTGGCAATTTCTTGTCAAAATGTTACCACTTTCTCAAATGTGTTATGGAAGTACTATAGGAGTATTAGTGAAATTTTTATCAAACAACTCATTGAAGTGAATACAAAATATACTTTTTTCACAGATTCAGATACATTTTAATTAAAAATTTTGAAATGCCTTTATTTCCTAGATTATTTCCTAGCTCTTCATAGGAAGCGATTATTTCGAACTATGCTTACTAATAAAAAAAATGGTCGCTTGAAAATGTGTGTGTTAATGTTCTAAAGAATGGTCTAGAGAAATGAAAATTATCAACTTGGATCCAGTTTGGGTCGAATCAGAAGAGACAAGCATTTGTTTTATTGAAGAGTAAATGCACATATGAATTATACAACAGCCAAAACTGGCTGTCTACACCTTCATTCCTAATATCACACTGTTAGTTTGTTACCTGTTATATCTTCAGAATATTCTGAAAAAATCAAACTCTTCAGGTCATTTATTTGTTATTGAAGCAGTAATCTGTGTACAGGTGTGCGTATAAAAAAAGCTTGTGCTTGCAGAACACTTTAAGCAGTGAATATAGGGATTACGGAAATAAAATACACATGTCCATTAAAAATTTATTGGTATTCAAGAACATCAGACTTACAAATAATTCCACAAAATTGTCTATAATATTTTGATGCCATTTCAATCATAATCAGATCAGTCTAATTAGAATATAAATATATATTTGATCACTTATGGCATTTGCAAAATGTCTTTTCATTTAAAAAATAGAACTATTCAAAATTATTGTCCCATTACAAGTTTTCAATTTGTAGAAGATTGGGATATCTTTTGTTATTCATTATATTCGCACCTTTTGGGTTGTGATAAAGACGTTAGGAGAGAAACTAATTACATTTCAACTTGCTGAATTATTCATTTCAAATGAAGTTTTCCGTCAATTCAACTCAAGAGAAACAAAATTCAATCGACAATCTAATGAACCAAGACAAATAAAGAATTCATCCAACAACTCAGTAATAGAACAAAATAACAATAGTAGCAATAGATAACAAACATATGTATTTTATTGGAATGCGAAAAGTGAGAATTAGTAGAGAGAGCAATATAGAAGGAACCATCCAACAACTCTAAGTGATAGAACAAAATAACAATAGTAGCAATAGATAACAAACATAATATATTTTATTGGAATGCAGAAAGTGAGAATTAGAATTAGTAGAGAGCAATATAGAAGGAACTAAGACAATACAAACTTTGTTACAAGCTACATATTTGCTTCAAAAAGGGGACAAGGAAGTTGTATTTGGACATATTTCAAGGAACGCGCTTTTATTCAATGACTTGAATTGTTTTTTCATTCAAAAATATATGATTAGTTATCATTCAAATAATAGAAAAATTCTCACTGAGTGAAGAATCAAGAACAAAACTGCATTTTTCCCTCACATAATCATAAATTGACTGTCAACAACAGAAAAAAATGTATAGCCATCAAAAAAGAGCAAAAGCCTTTGTTCCTTATTCCTTGGTTATAAGGCATATATGACGAATTTCCATCTGAAATGAGAGAATTAAATTCACCCTCTTTGTTAAAAAAAAATCATATTTGACTTGCAATAACTTTTACACCGGGATATTGTTCAGCCGATAATATGAAAACCCTCTTCCTTGCCTTGCCCCCCCTCCTCGATCAACTGTACTTAATGAGTATTTTTTTCATAACACTAAATAACTGACTAACAGCTGAGTATTTATAGATCAGATTTGTTCTTTATTTGATCGATAGTCAATCACAATGAATGAACGTTTTAGTATTAGGTTAGTGCAACAACAAATTAGATATCTACGATTATATAAACCCATAACCCGTTTCAGTCAAACTACTTTCAAACATCCTCAAAAATATCTTGATATTATTTCGACCAATACCAATTTTCAGATTCTGCCTTTATTCGATATTCATTACCTTTTTCAGGTGGTTGAAGATGTAAGATGAAGTCCTTTCTACTTGTTTTGCCTTTTTCAACAATTACTTGGACTTTTTCAGAGGGTTGATATCTGAAATATAATTCAATCGGTCAAACGAAATGTCATGTCTCAGTCGAATGTGGAAGGATTTCCTAAGGGGGTTCATGTGAAATTTCAAAACATTTATTGTCATTGATTATCAATACCATACTTTGGGAAGAAACAGACAGATAACCATCCAGTTTCATGCATTCTTGTCGAATAACTTGGATTTGCCTATCAAAAAAATACAAGAACTTATTGAAATACTTATCGCTGTTAACCTTTCTGAAACCAAATCTGCTTCCGTTTTCAAAATTTGTTCACAAATATTTCTCTTCTAGCTTCGTTTTCGAAAATCTTCCTGAGATCTGAGATTGAAACATCAAAACAACAAATACTTCAACTTTAGCATTGACACCCACTAAACTGATTAACAAAGAAAAACACAAAGAATTGTGTTCATCAAATTCCTTGTTCGTGCGGCCAAACATACATCTGTGAAACGTCGAGACCTCGGGATGTGCGAAAGAGTGAACACAAAATGTACGTTGATAACAGACAGATTGGTGGTTCTAAATTATCAGAACACCTTCTCACTGCCGATAAAGATCACACAGTAGGATTAAATGACACCAAAATGATCTCAAGGGAGAGCAATGGCAGGAAACATTGATTGAAGTAAATCTACTTTTATCATTTTGTCTGAGACTTGCATCTCAAAAAGTTCAGTTGATATGAATCGCACCTAGCTACCCCTCTTGAAAGACAAAGTGATATGTCAATCTCAGATCCTTCACACAATCGATAACGAACCTAAAAGACAAATATTTGTGAATAAGTTTAGAAAACGGAAGCAGATTTGGTTTCCGAAACGTTAACAACGATATTGGTTCTTGTATTTTTTGATAGTCAAATTTGAGTTGTATGAGAAGTTGTTGACTAATAGGATTTGTAATAATGCAGAAGGAGCTGCATAATTTCAGATTTCTAATGCTCTTCGGTTACTCTGTTGTTTATTGGTTGAAAGATATTCAAGATGTGTGAAAATATTGTAACGAAATCGAAATGATTCCCCTAACGACGACGCTGGGCATAATAAAAAAGGCCATAAAACACCGCTCGTTTACGGCTTGGTGGAAGAATTTTCGAGTTCGACAATTCTGAATGTGTTTCATGGACAGACAGCAGTTTTTAGTAAAGAATGTTGGGTGATTGAGTCAGTTAAGAAGTATAACAGCCGATTGCGCCGATATTTTTCTTATGAGACCACTAACTTGACTATTTATTAACGGGTGTTTAATAATCTCTTAAACTATGGTGCAATCGGCTGTGTTTTGTAAGCTAATTAGAAGTCAGTGCAGTAGTTGTATTTTATAGTTGAGTTGATGATAATAGTATAGTGGTCATGTGTCGCCGACAATTTGAGGCTGCGGCGGTGACTAACGGGTGACGGGTAGGCGAAGAAAAAGCTGCAGCACTCATATTAGCTTTGAATACGTAGCAGACGATACCCATCAAACAGCAAAATAAATATGAGAAGCTGATTTCTCCATTTGAGTTGCGGTATGGCGATCAACATCGAGGACAGCTGTATCAGGCTCAAATGAAAATTCAGCCGGCTAACCCAGAAGCGTCTGGAGATATCTAGGAGCAGCTAGCAGTGCAGATATTTATAAACGGAATAAGAGACTCGGAGATCCAACGAATTCTACGACTGACAAACTTCAAGAGGAGTCGCGATGCCTTAGAGTGTGTTCTCTAGGAATGGAGGGAGCATTCAACACCTCAAGGATGAAAGTGAAAGCAGTATCTATAGAAGAACCCGAACAATGATGTGGCAGAGGTACTAGTTCTTTAGAGAAGGTTCTGGATGAAACTAAATCAATGGTAAGTGGTATGAGCACCCAGAAGAAGAGGACATGTCATAGATGTGGAAAATTAGAAAATCTTACCAAAAACTGCAGGGTGAGAATGCCACCGAGATAAAACTCACCTGCAAGGGTGCCACCACGTTCGCAATCACCTATGAGGACAAGGTTGTCCTCATAGGTCACAAGTCCTCAAATTGGCGACAGAAACACTAGAATTAGCCAGCATTTCGAGGGGCATGCTGGCTAGCAATAACAGAGCCCCACGGTCATTCAGGTTAACTTTGTAAGAAGAACAACTAACCATTTTAAGAAAACTGAAAATAGAATGAAGTTTGAAGAGGAATAATTTGTCCTCACTACTCCATCAGAAAGGACGATACCTGCGAAACTACAATTAGTGAAAACTGCGAGGATTCCTGGATTTTCAGAGATATTAGTTTGTGCTACATTAGGTGGAGACCTTGGGTGCTGCGTTGGAATAGTATAGCCATGTGATGAATCCCCTATAAATTTATTCTTGCACAAACCCTGGTAAAGACAAATCAAGCCATCCCTGTGAGAGTTGCCAGTATGTATCCTGAATAAGTAACACTTGAAGAAGGTGATGTCATCGGAACCGGTGAACCTGTTACATGGACAGCTAACAACGATTCAAATGACCGCCAGGAAATGAAGAGTGTTATGGCAACTCATTTAAACACCTATCGGCAGAGGAACTGAAAGCTGCCAAGAATTCCATCAGAAGTGAAAGTGACATCATTGATCCGACATCAGCAGGAAGAACTAACTCATTCAATTGATACTGGCCAAGCCCATCCAATTCGTCAACCACCAAGAAGAGTTCCCTTTACAGGTGGAAGAGCTTGTTGACAAGACGATTAGTGATTGAATAATCTTCTGCACCTGTTAGTTTCCAAGAAGGATAAATCCATGAGATTCTGTGTCGATTACAGGAAATTGATGTCACTAAGGAGGATATCTAGTCTTACCAAATACCAAGAATAGACGACACATTTACAACGTTAGCAGGTTCACGTTGGTTCTCTACAGTGGACCTGAAGAATGGATACTGACAGTTGGGCATACATGAAGACACATGACTTTTTGCCTTTTTGATTGTGCAATGCTCCAGCAACATCAGAAAGACTTTTGGAGCTGGTCCTGAGCGGGCTCACTTAGAAGATTTGCCTAGTATACCTCGACGACGTTTTAGTCTGCACAATTCTCCAGAAATGCTCCTTGTTCCAGAAAGAGGTTGATTTTCTAGGTCACAGAGTGACATCAGACGGCATTGGAACAGGAGAAACGACGATACAGGCCTACACCAAAATACAAACATTAATGAGGAGTTTCCTAAGTCACTGCACCTACTACTGTCGGTTCATTGAAGGATTTGCTGACATTGCGACACCCTTACACAAGTTGACACAAGACCGAGTCAAATTCCTCTGGTCCAACGAAAGTAAACGAGCATTTGGAAAACTGGAAGTTGCTCTATCATTATTTGTCTTATTTTAATTTTTCACGTCAACGAGGAGTAAGTATTGACTAGTTGTAGGAGTTCTGGTGGACATGTTTGCAAGATTCGGAGTACGAATAGAGCTAGCTACATTTCGGTCACGAAAGAAATTTTGAATCGAGCTCATTCGGAAAATTTTTTGAGTTGATGAAAATAAGCAATACCAGAACAACTGCCTTCCAACCACAGTCTGATGACATGGTTGGAAGGTTCAACACGACTATGGAGAAACATATACCCAAAGTAGTATAAGTCCAAAGTTCAACCCAGCCAGTATCATCTTCGGGAGAGATCTTTGTTTGCCCTGGGACTTGGTTTTCGGATCAACAAGTATTGAAGAAAAAGAGGTGCAGGATTATGCAGACGAACTGCGAGATAGCTTGACAAGGATCCACGCAATTGCGACAAAAAAGATTAAAGATAAGTAGTGGCAGGATGAAGGCAAATACTGGTGGATTCAAAGAAGGAGATCGAGTGTGGCTGTACAATCCTAGTAGTAGAAAAGGAATTTCTCTCAAATTTACACATCTTGGGAAGGACCGTATATGTGAAGAAAATAAATGACGCGGTTTACAGGATTCAACGTACCTCTAGAGGGGTGCGTTGCATTCTACCCACAGTCTCCGAATATACCCGAATGATGCCTTTCGTAAAATTAACCGAATATTCTGCTATTTTTTATTAACCCAATCTAACCAAACCTAACTAACCTGACCCAGCATAACACATTCATTGGGGGCCTATCGACAAAAAGGATGAATTTTGCAAAATTTGAATCATTCGGGTATATTCGGAGACTGTGGGCAGAACGAAATGTGGGTAGAACGAGATGCTCCCCCTCTAGAGCAACAATGAAGATCGTTCACCTAGAAAGACTCAAACGTTGCCAATGGGAATAAGTAGACATTGTTTGATCGGGACGAGAGGAGGATAATGTTAAGAAATCGAAATAATTGGGGAAGATTCTCCGGTGTTCCGATGTGGTATATAAGAATGCGTTCCATCGACTGACACCAGTTTTTTGTAAAAATTGTTGGATGTTTAGGTCAGTTAAGAAGTCTAAGTGCTTTTTAAGCGAATTATAAGTCAGTGCAGTAGTTGTATTTTATAGTGAAGTCGATAAAAATAATATATTGTTGTTACGAGTATTATTTAGATGAACGAACCCAAAAATATCGTAACAATACTGACATAATATTAGTTAGGTGCAGTATTTTTTGGAACGATTCAGATCATTTCAGTGGTGTCAGAAAGGCGCTTTTATCTGTGAAGAGGAAATAATTACTAAACTTCTTGTGTTGTGCTGTAAGAGCTTTATAAATAGATAAATGATGAAATTCAAGTATTTTTAGAAATACTCACCCGTAGGCTGACGCATACATCTCATATGTGCCGGGCAACAGCAACCTCCAATACTCTCCTCTATTAGAGGTAGTTACATTATGATTAATGCCAACTACGACGACATCAGCGTCTAAGACCGCTTCTCCTCTTTCATTGGTCACGAGCCCCTTGACACCCCAATGACTAGCCTTGATGAAACGGAGTAGGGATTCTTTATTGTTCCTCCACTCCTGGGGTAAACTGCTCGCCGATGGGAATTTGCAACAGCTGAGTTCGAACGTTACCTCAAAACAGTTGGAATGGACGTAGTTGAAGTCCTGCATACCACCTGATATCATATCGACTTTTACTGTTCGCTCGTTCAGTAATCATGAGATAAAATAGAAAACAGTCTAAATGATAATATAAACGAACTAATATTCTTAATACGTTCCATAGTTTTATTCTATTTATTGATAAGCGATTATAATGAATTCAGGGGTGAGCTAACAAGTTCCTTGTAATTATTTGCCTTGACGCTTGGAAATCGTGAAGAGCAGAGCTTTTTTTTATTATATTCAGATTCACACGAAAGGAAAGCACTGTAATGTTCAAAGAACACCTCGTGAATCACAAGGTTTTGTTGTCGACAGCAATAATTAAATTACGAGTCCTGCATGAAATATTAGTATTGATAGTAATAGACGTCTTTATTATCAACATTCATTTTCACAGTTGGCATGGCAATCAATATAATGATATAATTTTAAATGGCAAAGTTGAATTGTTTCCAGGATTAGTTCTTTCATTTAACCTTAACCATATTCCACTGGGCGACTAGGTATAACAAAATATTAATATAATTGCTATACCCATAAATCGGTTGAATCAATTGGCCAACTTATATGTAAAGCGGTGATACCATAAATATTGGCCGTACCTGAAGAAAGCACAACTTACTCTGATTTAGTGAATTAATATATTGAACTCATCAGATCCATCTAATGGTTTACGATTTTCTCCTATGGTGGAAAATAACCACCAGAAATAATTCGAGAATCGGAGGCAAAGTTGATACGAACGTGCTACAGTTCGAAGAATGTACCGAAGAATAGTTTTCTGCATTACTGAGAGAATGATAAACAAAATCCCTAGGTTCGTAAAGAGGTATTTTAAAGCCACAAAAGTGGACATGAACTAACAGTCTTCTGACTATTCTATAGCTAATTAATTTCTGAATGCGAATGTGACTGCAAATTCATCCATAATTGGAAATATAAGGATATTATAACTGAAACAACTTTATGTTCTAAAAATGAAATGGGAATTGATGATTCATTATCTAAAAACAAACTCGCATGCATCATGTCACACTTTTTATGTTGTTATTTCACTTGCTCTGAAGTTTTCATAATATTATTGTTAGGTCTAATGAATTTGTGTCGATATCTTACATAATATGAATACATGTATGGAAATGTGCTGACTGATAATTATGAAAAATGTACTCGAAAACTTCTAGGAAAATATATTCTTCTTTAGCATAGTAGATAGTAATAATAATAATGGTGATAATAAATGGTCTTTATTCAATTAACAAAAGGCAGATGTTGTTCTTCAACCCAACCCTAATTTATTCAGTAACCTTTCTAGGCTATCTGGAAATATAGGAACCCATGTTCAATAGAAAATTATTGAATAATTTGAATTTGAAATTTCCAATATTAGTTAAACATTAATTTGGAGGAGGGAGGTATGGTAATCCTACTGATATTTTCAACTGTTGCATTGATTCATTAAGGTATCAACTCGGTCCTAGAGGGACAAATTAGTTTTTATCAACGACTCAGACTTTATTAAGTTAATCCCCAGGATTCAAGACATCAACTTTCCGTGTTTAAAAATGAAAACTGGGTATAATACAGACAACTAGATACGAAAACAAAGAACAGATAGCACTAATAAGCTCATACAAGCACATCATCACTCAAATACACTAGACATTACACTTGGCCGCACAAAGCTCTACCTTAGCTGTTCTAGATCCATTTGGTCATTTTTATGTCACCCGTTTGATCGAATTTTACGACGATACACTTTAATTGATGTTAATAATATTTTATTATATTGTGTTTGTAAACAAGATTTTTTCTAATGTACAATAAATATATATTCTCTCTCTCTCTCTATGATCCAAATGTCAATCGAGAACGACTCTTGTATTATCAACAGCACTCTTGATTGGAAAGAAAATAAGATTACTAGCCAATATAAAAGCCCTAACCTTCCCAAGATCAATACAATCAACTTCCCCAGGATTCCCCAACAATATAGGCATAATTAACAATCCAGGTGTCAACTCACCTCTCACTTCATACCAATTTGCTCCATTAGTGATCCCTTGTGGAAAAGTATCTTCCTTACAAGCATTTCCTGGTTTCATTATGGGGTTTGCTTCAGCGTAGGTGAGTGCAAGAGTCTTGAAAAGATTATTGTCGGGGGAGTTACTTTCAACACAGCACTTAATTCGTGATCTGTAAATTTTCAATGAAATGAAAGTTATTGAAAAGATTGGTCTTTAAGTTGATAATTTGGATTAGATTTTGGCTTAGGATCTAAAAAGCTTACTTGGAATCATCATAAGGATAACTGGCTACAACAGCACCCCCATGCAAATTGCCTGATAAAACAAAGGGTCTTGAAATGATCCATGTCATCAATGCTATAGTTTCAGGCTGTCTACCTGACAAAATTGTACCTAGAAAAAAATGTATCTTTTTTCATTTCAAGATCTAACTCAATTCGTTCAACTTTGAACAATTATAACAGATTGAAATAAACGTTTTTTGGTTTTTTATGATAAGTTAGGATACGTATGCTTTTATTTTACCTGCTCTTGATACGTCAAACTGATCAGGAAAGTCTCTGTTCAAATCAATATGATTGACATTTTCCCTGCCTACGTATCCATCTTTGGATTCACATTTTCCTTCCTATGAATGAAATAGAACCAATTAATGAAGCATATTTCAAGTATTGCAATGTAATAAAATAAGGGATAATATTATTTTTTCGGATTTCCATTGTCCATACAGAGTAGTCCAGCAAAAAGTTTATACTTAGCTTTTCCTCCTTATTTGGCATTCAAAGCATGAAGGCTCGGACATGTTAAGTTTGCTTTCAGAGGGGACATATTTTAGACATATTTTTCAACCTGTACCTTTAACCCTCTAGCGAAGGGGTGTCACAACCCTAAAATTTCAAATGGATAGTGGATTCGATTGATATATCATGTGATAAGGCACAAAATTATCTTTCCAATGATACTCTATTCATTGAAATTTACCCAATCATTCAATGCAAAAACGGCGGAGCAGATATGAAGCTGTGGAAGACGCTGTTTTTGGGCTTGTTCATTCGGGTCATATCGGGAACTGAATGAGGATTAGAATAACTACTTTTGTTTTGAATAAGGATTATCCTTACAAGAGATTGCAATTTCCGGATCAAAATAACGTTCAATTGAAGATCTGCGCCTGTTGCACATCTCTGTAGACTGACTTGGGGAATCATCCTGAGATTTTGATAGGAAAAAGAATGTTAATGTCACTTTTGAGAACTTGAATGTCATTGATAATTTTGATTAGAGTTTGAATAAGAACTGTTGTTAATTCAATATTTTGACCGTTCAGAGTTAGAATCTGAACATTTGGTGACCCCGACGTGATACACGATATGGAGAACGAAAGACCTAGACGAGTCGGTGCTGGATTCAACAGCTGTTTATCGGCAGATTTTGTGTGGCCCAAAAACTTTGGAAATAAGACAAGGACCCCAGGGCCTGACAGAAGCACATCACTGCCGGCAGAATCCGTGCATTCATTTCGAAAACCATCCTTTCATGAAGCGGCAGGGGAAAATACAACGCTTGTAGCGAACATTGAGAAAGCAGAATCAACCCATCAGAGTTCGAGAATTCAAACAGTGCCATCGGGATCAAAACATAGCTCTATATTCTTGGAAAGGAAAGAATTAGCACTTCAGAACGAGAAGAAGAGACAGGAATTGGAGATGAAGCGAAAGCAAATTGAATTAGAAGCACTGCAGATCAAAAATTCAATACGTCTCTTGGAAATGGAAGAATATCTCCAGAATGCAGAGCTGGAATCTCAACATTGTACGAAAATCAGCTATACGCCATCGAAAATGTCAAATGAATCTGATAAAAATGACAGGAAAGAAAACGCAGTTTCTTTTTGGGTGAACAATATACCGGAAACTGTTGATACTATTCCTGAGGAGACACCCGAGCCTATCCAACCTGAAAATTCACAAAAGGGTAATTCTCAAACCAGTGATATTCAGATGCTATGCAATACCTTGAAGGACGTGTTAGTTTCTGTTAAAACAACTAATAAGGTTCCTAGAAATTCAGAAAAAATGATGGCTCGACAAGTTGTAGAAAGGGATTTTCCCTATTTTGATGGGAATCCGCAAGATTGGCCATTATTTCACAAACATTTCACAAATATTTGAAATTTATGTGACTATACCGACGAGGAGATCATGTTAAAATTGCAGAGAAGTTTGAAAGGGGTTGCAAAATCAAGTGTGGCAGGAATGATGTTGACTGCAGACGTTAAACTGGTTATGCAAACTCTCCAAACTCGATTCGGTAGACCAGATTATATCATCGAGTCGATGATCGCGAAAGTAAGAGGACTACCTTTCATGAGAGATACAAACCTCGAAAAACTCATTGTTTTTTCTTCCGAGGTCCATAACATAGTTTCTACCATGAAAATCTTGACGACTACCGGACATTTGCAAAATCCTCAGTTGATAAAGGAACTGCTAGACAAACTTCCAGATTCGTTGAAATTGAGCTGGGGGAAAGAAATCGCAAAAAAAGAAGGGGTTTATAATTCGGAAGATTTTTCAAATTGGTTAGGAGATTATGCCAATGCCGCTTCAGTATGTTAGCATTCCTCAACCATTCGATCAGACCGGTAAACAAAAGTATTCCTGCCCGAGAAAACCAGAAAGAGTTTTTAGCAATATTGAAAGGACAACAAATGTCTGCTACTACTGTGGAAGAGATTCTCATGATGATATATATATGCCCCCAAATGAAATCCGATGATATAGAAATAAGGTGGAAAAAAGTGACAGAGAAAAAGCTTTGTTTCTCATGTCTCAAACGGAATCATCAGAAATTCAAATGTAGAAGGAAAGCATGTGGTGTTTTAGACTGTAAACTGTACCACCATCCTCTTTTGCACAAGGAAAAACTTGCTTCAACAAATGTAACCATCGAGAAAGATTCTGCAGACACAGACGACACCCAGATACAAAGATTGTGTACTGTAAAAAGCGAAAAATCTGTATTACTACGAATGATCCCAATAAGACTGCATGGACCGAAAGGAATCTTGAAAATATATGCTCTTTGTGATGAAGCTTCAACGGTGACACTTTTAGACAGCCAGGTAGCCGAAAAACTTGGCCTAAAAGGAACGAAAGAACCACTATGTCTTCAGTGGACGAATGATGATGTTTCTATACAGAATAATTCCCAAAAACTTGATGTGAAGATTTCGAAAATAGATGAAGAGAAAAAAACTTTTTTTTTGCGAGGGATTCGAACACTAGAAAATTTATCTCTGCCAGCCCAGACAGTATTAATGGAAAACTGGAAGAAATACCCACATTTGAAAGGAATACCTGTCGAAAGTTTTGAAAATGAGAAACCTGTCATGATAATTGGGCAAGATAACATAAATCTAATAATTCCCAGACAGCTGAGATGTGGCCCAGAAAGGGTACCAGTTGTCACTAGATGTAAACTAGGATGGGCAGTCCATGGTTATCCTGATCATCCAAATAATGAGGAACATTTGCATATTTTGCATATTTGTGAAACAAGCAATACAGACGAAAATTTACAACAGCTTGTAACACAATCCTTTTCTACAGAATCATTTGGTGTACTCATTACTCCACATGATGGACTTAATCAAGAAAATGTATTTGCAATTAAACTAATGAATGAAACTGTGAAATATGTTGGAGGTAGATACGAGATAGGTCTTTTGTGGAGAAACGAAAATATACAATTACCGGAGAGTAAATACAGAGCGATGTAGAGGCTGAAATGTGTAGAGAAGAAATGCAGAATGAATGAAAATTATGCAGATGAGTATTGTGCCAAAATAAAATATTAGGAAGAGAAAGGTTACATTACGAAACTGAAACCCGAGGAAGCTGAACAAGAATTTAGTAGAACCTGGTACCTTCCACATTTCTCTGTTACTAACCCGAACAAACCAAACAAAATTAGACTGGTGTTTGATGCAGCTTCGAAATCGCATGGCATGAGCTTGAACGATGCTCTACTAGCGGGTCCTGATTTATTACGATCTCTAGTGGGCATATTATGGAAATTCAGACAGGGGCGTTACGGATTTTGCAGTGATGTAAAAGAAATTTTTCACCGAGTGCTCGTACGGAAAGAAGACAGGAGTTCACAACGGTTCCTTTGGAGAGATCTGGATCAAGTTAGAGAACCAGACGTTTACGAAATGAACGTCATGACTTTTGGAGCTACATGTTCTCCGGTATGCGCACAGTTTGTCAAGAATTGGAACGCTGAAAAATTTGCTGATGACCCTGAAATAAAAAAGACGATTATCGGGAAATTTTATGTCGATGATTTTCTCGACTCCAAACATACAGAAGATGAAGCACTCAGAACAATATTGGAGGTTCAAAGAATACAAAAAATGGGTGGTTTTGAACTAGTTAATTGGATGACAAACTTAAAAAGTATACAAGAAAAGTTGAAAGACAAAATTATATTAGCTACCTCAAAAAATATCGACGAAACTTCACTTCACAAAGTATTAGGTCTCTGGTGGAATACCGATGAAGATGAGTTTTCATTCAGACTCCATTTGGGAATCGATATAAAAGAAGTTCCTACGAAGAGAAAGATCTTGAAATCAATCATGTCGATATACGATCCTCTTGGTTTTATAGCTGGTTTCACCGTAAGGGGTAAAATTTTAATACAGGACGTGTGGAGAACTGGTTTGGGATGGGATGAAGAACTTCCTGAGAATTTAAAAACAGTTTGGAAAAAATTCCTAGAAGACCTCCAAAAGATAACCACGCTACGAATACCTCGATGCTACAGTCTATTGATACCAGGAGCAAGGCGAATTGAGATCCATACCTTTTCAGATAGCAGCGAAAAGGCCTTTGCTGCCGTTTCCTATTTGAGAGTTGTAGGAGAGCATAGAATCGATGTTTCTCTAATAGCAGCTAAAACTAGAGTGGCTCCTCTCAAGCCTTTGTCGATTCCGAGACTAGAGCTACAAGGGGCGGTTATGGCAAGCAGGTTATCTCAATCTATAATCAAAGAACTGGAAATATCCGTGGACCAAACGTTTTTCTGGACAGATTCGCGATGCATATTAGGATGGATACGAGGTGATGGTAGAAAATTGAAGCAATTTGTAGCACATAGAGTTGGCGAAATCCAAGAACGAACAAAATGTGAAAATTGGAGATGGGTTCCTTCCGAACAAAATTCAGCGGATGAAGCTACACGATACGATGAAACATGGAGTGGAAAAGTAATATCGGATAATTGGTTTCACGGACCTACCTTTCTGAAATCATCTAAATCGTCCTGGCCACAAGAAGATAAAAATAGCAACGAGAATGGAATTGAAGAGTTGGTTGAAACAGAAATGAAAAGAGAATTTCAGTCAGAAATTTGATTTGTAACCCAAAATTTTGATAATGCGCTTCTCAACATCAGAAGATTTTCAAAATGGTTGAAATTGTTGAGAATAACGGCATGGTGTCTGAGATTCATAAAATATTCGAGAAAAGTGTATCCAGATGAGGGAAAAACAAAAAATTTAACTGTAGCTGAACTGAATGAAGCCGAAAAAGTATGGATAAGACAATCACAACAGGAGAGTTTTGGGGAAGATATTCAAAGATTGAAAGCTGGAAAAAGTCTGGAGAGACAAAGTCGACTGATTTCATTATGTCCTGAAATAAATAATGATGGTATCTTAGTATTAGGAGGGAGAACTAACTTATCCTCCAGTATGGAAGAAAATACTAAGAAACCTTTTATTTTATGTCCGAAACATGACTACACTAAACTATTGATACAACACTACCATGAAGAATACCGCCACAGAGGTATTGAACTAACTCTAAATGAACTCAGACAAATATTCTGGATAATCAACGGTAGAAGTGCAGTAAAATCAATTTTTTCGAAATGTAATAGATGCAAAATTGAACGATCCAAACCTCGTCCTCCTATGATGGGACAAATACCAAACGTAAGGTTGAGAGGAGAAATCAGGCCTTTCGTGAATGTAGGGATGGACTACTTCGGTCCTATTATAGTTAAGATTGGACTTCGCCAAGAAAAACGATGGGGCGTTCTTTTTACCTGCCTTTCTGTAAGAGCTGTTCACCTCGAAATATCACATACCCTAAATAGTGATTCGACAATAATAGCGATACTGAGACTAGCAGCCAGAAGAGGGAAACCAGAAATTATTTTTTGTGACAACGGCACCAACTTCAGAGGAGCTTCAACAGAAATGAAGAAGGCTATTGAAGAACTCGACACAACGACTATTGAGAACTCCATGTCTTCGAAGGGAATTCAATTCAGGTTCAACCCACCAACAGCGGCGCATATGGGAGGGGTATGGGAGAGACTAGTTGGATCAGTCAAAAAGACTATTGGGAAAGTTCTCTACCAGCAGCCACTAAAAGAAGAAACTCTCCAAACATATTTTGCAGAAGCCGAATTCATAATAAATTCCAGGCCGCTGACAAGGGTATCCAGTGATCCTAATGACCTCGATGCTCTTACACCAAACCATTTTCTAATTGGATCATGGGATGGACAATCAGTATCATTTCCAGATGGAGATTGCCTTCGACGTGAGTGGAGAAGAACTCAAAACTTGAGCAATAGTTTCTGGAAACGTTGGGTCAAAGAGTACTTACCCACACTAACAAAGAGAAACAAATGGACCGTTGTCCAAAAACCAATTCAACTCAACGATATGGTTTTCTTGATTGATGATAGCGTACCGAGACACCATTGGAAATTGGGAAGAATTGTGAACATTTTTCCAGGCCCTGATAAGCGAATAAGAGTAATTGACGTCAAGACGTCTACTGGAGAATATAGACGACCAGTCACGAGAGTATGCAGATTGGAGCTAGAAAACTAGTTTTCTACCGGGGGGAGAATGTTGCACATCTCTGTAGACTGACTTAGGGAATCATCCTGAGATTTTGATGGGAAAAAGAATGTTAATGTCACTTTTGAGAACTTGAATGTCATTGATAATTTTGATTAGAGTTTGAATAAGAACTGTTGTTAATTCAATATTTTGACCGTTCAGAATTAGAATCTGAACAGCACCTTTTATTAAACAATTGTTTTACCGTCGAGTGTTCATTTCATTTGAATGAAGCTATAAATAGGGATAATTTTCGTTACTGGGATGACTGTTCCCTACATTCATTTCGCGAGGTTCATACCCAGTACCCTCAAAAACGTCTGGCGTGGCACAACAGTGTAACATCATGATATCACTTTTCATTCCTGTAAATTTAAATGGTGGAGTCTACTCAAAATTGTTCGAAGATGCAATTGAATCTCTCATTACACAAATAATAGAAGATGACCAAAATCATAATGTTGAATGGTTTCATTTCCAGCATGATGGAGTACCTCTGCACAGTGTTGCTCCGAGGATTTCAAGGTAACCAGTTCTGTGGACGATGGATTGGAGAAGGAGGCCCAGTTAAATGATCAGTCAGATCACCTGACGTATCGCCTTTTGACTTATTTTTTCACAGCAGAGTGCAGAAGCATAAATAACACTTGATATGCTACAAAATGTCAAATGATTTCGAACAAAATCCATAGTATTCTATAGAAGCCAAAGCAATGCAAAATCAATTCAACAGCTTGTTTACTTTTTTATGAAGCACCGTTACAAGAAACAAGCATTGAAACCTACCAATAATTTTAATATTCTCAATACTCATGTTATCTCAAAGCCGTATTCGCATTAACAATTGAAGCAAATTTCAATAAAGGGGGATTATTAGAAAGATGATTTTGTGCCTTTACATGTGATGTATCACTCGACCCTACTTTCCATTTGA
The DNA here is from genome assembly GCA_032362365.1 of Zygogramma bicolorata. NCBI lineage: Eukaryota > Metazoa > Arthropoda > Insecta > Coleoptera > Chrysomelidae > Zygogramma > Zygogramma bicolorata. The sequence goes on from JAVJAQ010003507.1 coordinate 81,841, forward strand.
AATTTTAGGGTTGTGACAACCCCTCGCTAGGGGGTTGAATGCATATGTTAAAGAAAATAATCAAAATATGTACTTACAATCAAACTTCAAGTATCTGAGCGTTTTTGCCTTGAATTGCAATCGAAATAGAGAAGAAAAAATGGTTAAGGCTTTCACGGTCGAGGTTTTCAGTATCACTATTTTTGTTTGGGTTTGAAGGGCGTTGTTTTTTAGAATTTCTTCCTGACGTTTAGCTGGAGCGAGTGGCTAGCTTCTTCAGAGGCTTATACATACATCTTGCCTGCGAAACGTCAGGAAGAAATTCCAAAAAACGACGGCCTTCTTCGAACCTGAACAAAAGTAGTGATACTGAAAGAGAAAATCTTGCAGCATGCTTTTCATTAAACTACTCTGTATAGTAACCTCTATTGAAACCTCTTATAAAAGACTTATGAGACAAGATGTGAAAGAAGTAAAAAGTTAATTAAACCAATAGTTTATGAATAATGAAATTGAGAAAATAAGTTCAATCAAATAAGGCACTCAAATCGAAATACAAAGAGTGAAATGGATTTTGATCAAAAAATAAAAATTTCAAATTCAATAGATCAAAAAGATTAATATGGTGTCAAAAAAATGTTGAGTATGAAATAGTAAAATTGAAGAAACTCAAATGAAGAAATATGAATCAATATGCACAAATTTTAAAATCAAGTTTCGAGTTGAGTGCAAGACGATTTGATCGCTGGTATCCGCAATTAGATTCGAGAATATAAAAACTGACTGAAGAGTAATAATAAAATTTGAATTTCATCAGTTTATCGTGGTTAATGATATAAAAATAATGCTGAACGAAAACAGTTTTATTGTGAATTGACAATAGTTGTGTATGTCACATTTATGTCTACCTCTACACACTCTGATCAGACTTTCATCACACCGGGCGTACGAACATGCACATGTTGCATGCGATTAGATGTCCGCTGCACACTCCCCCCGCAGTGACAAGGTCACGTTAAAAAACGTTTTGGGAAATGCACTCTTCTTCCTGAACGGCTGGTTCCGGAATCGTTCTCTGGAGCGGTGTTCGAGTCATCTCTAGTTTGCCTCACCTTGGGCACATCTTCGTTGTCTGATGTCAAAAATGCAGGCTTCAATCGATCCATCGAAATGGTAGTTTTTCGTCCATTAACGCTGATATCGAAGGTTTTATCTCCACGGCGAAGTACCTTGAATGGACCATCGTAAGGGGCCTGTAATGGTTTCCTAACAGCATCATGGCGAATAAACACATGAGAACATTCATTCAAATGTGGATGAACGAAAATGGGCCGTTGTCCATGTTGGGAAGTTGGTCTTGGTCGAATAAGCAAAAAATGATGCTTCAAATCTTCTATGACCTGCTTGGGTGATTCGTTTGTGGGTGTTGGGTCGAACAATTCTCCAGGTAAACGGAGACTAGTTCCATATACCATGTCAGCTGCTGTGGATTCGATATCCTCTTTATACACTGTTCTTAGCCCCAGAAGAATCGTTGGTAAAGCCGATGACCAGCTAACGGTGTTATATGCTTTCAAGGCTGCTTTCAAAGGTCGATGAAATTGTTCAATTAATCCATTGGCTTGAGGATGATAGGGTGATGATCGAATTCTCTTAATTCCTAGTAATTGAGACATTGATTTGAAGAGTTTACTTTCGAACTGGCGTCCTTGATCTGTGGTGATTCGTGAAGGAATACCAAAACGAGTAATCCAACTGTCATAGAAAACTCGGGCGACTGTCTCTGCAGTGATGTCAGGTATGGGCACTGCTTCTGGCCAGCGTGTGAAACGGTCAATCATCGTTAGACAGTAGGCATTCCCGTGAGAAATGGGTAATGGCCCAATGATATCGAGGTGTATATGTTCAAATCTCTTTGCTTGGTCAGAAAATGAACCTAAGGGAGTCTTCGTATGTCTAATGACTTTAGATTTTTGACATGCTATACACTGTCTTGCCCAGTTGTTACAATCTTTGTTGATAGATGGCCAAACGAAACGAGAACGGACTAAATTTGTTGAAGCTTTAATTCCGGGATGTGAAATATTATGCAGAGTTTCGAAAATCTGTTGGCGGTATTCTTTTGGAACATACGGTCTCACGTTATCGGTTGAAATATCACAAAACAACGAAAAATCGGAATCTGGTGGCGTCACTTTTTTCAATTGCAAACTTTTAGAATTGTTTATTAAATTGAGTAGTTCTTGATCGTTTTCCTGCAATTCAGAAATTGCTTCATAGTCAATCGGATTTGGCATCGATATAGTGGATATACGAGAGAGTGCGTCTGCTGTTATATTTTCCAAACCTTTAATATAACGGATGTCAGTTGTAAACTGTGAAATAAAGTCTAGCTGTCGCTGTTGACGTAGTGAGCACTTATTTGAATTTTGTTTGAAAGCGTATGTTAAAGGTTTGTGATCAGTCAATAAAGAAAATTCTCTTGCTTCAAGCATGTGTTTGAATTGTTTAATTGTCGCAAATGCGGATAATAATTCTCTGTCGTACGCGCTGTATTTTTTTTCAGTATCAGAAAGTTTGCGGGAAAAGAATGCGAGGGGTTGAAGTGCGTTGTCAATAAGTTGAAATAATGCTCCACCAATAGCAAAATCCGATGCATCAACATGGAGAACTAATTTCGCATCTAGTTTTGGATGTACTAGTAATGTTGCGTTAGCAATTGAGTTTTTGCATTTTTGGAAATCTTCATCAGCTTTTTCTGACCAATTGATTTCACTTTTGTCATTTTTCTTAGTGCCTTTCAAGAAATCGTTTAATGAGGTTTGTGTATGCGCAGCGTGAGGTAAAAATCGACGAAAAAAATTCAGTAGTCCTAAAAATCGTCGAAGTTCACTCATCGTTTTTGGACGAGGATAATTCAAAATAGCTTGAACTTTATCAGGTAATGGCTTCGTGCCATATTTAGTTATTAAATGACCCAGGAATGAAATTTCGGGTACTCCAAAAACGCATTTTGAGGCATTCAGGGTTAATCCGTATTCATTCAGTTTTTTGAAAATTGTTCGTATATGAACTTTATGTTCAGCTTCGCTTTGACTAAAAATGAGGATGTCGTCTAGGTAAACATAGCAAAATGGTAAGTCACCAAGGATTTCATTCATGAAACGCTGGAAAGTTTGAGCAGCATTGCATAGGCCAAAATTCAAAAATGGAAATTCAAAGAGGCCAAATGGTGTGCATACAGCTGTTTTTGGTATGTGGTCAGGATGAACTGGGATGTGATGGTATGCTCGAACTATGTCGATCTTTGAGAAAATGGTTTTGCCATAAAGTGCATTAGAAAAATCCTGGATATGAGGAATGGGGTATCGATCGGGTATCGTGATGGAATTTAGCTTCCTGTAATCCCCCACGGGACGAATATCACCAGAACTTTTTGATACTACATGAATGGGAGAGGCCCACGCCGATTTTGATTGTCTACAGATGCCTTGTTGCATCATAAATTGAAATTCTCTTTTGACAGACTCATAATGCTTTGGATGTAAACGTCTGGGTTTACTAAATACCGGAGGTCCAGTGGTTTCAATATAGTGTATGGTATTATGTTGAACATTCTTATTGTTGAAAGATAATTTTGTTAATTGTGGAAAGTCCAATAGTATTTTATGGTATGAAGAATCACCTGATATTAATTTAATTGAACTACTGGGAGTGGTTTTGGTAAGGCTACCGAATTGCGTAATTTTTGTTATGTTATCAATGATTCTTCGACGTTTGAGGTCAATGATCAAATCGAAGTGTTCTAGAAAGTCGGCTCCAATTATTGGTTCTGGAACAGTAGCTAGTAAAAATTTCCACTCAAATTTGCGTCGTAATCCGAAGTCTACTGTTACTATTTTGCTACCATATGTATTAATTTTGGTGTTATTAGCTGCGAATAATTGCAATGGATCAGGGTTTATTCTTTTTGAAATTTTTGTTGCCGGGATACACGAAACATCTGATCCCGAATCGATAAGAAATTTCAAACCTGTTTTTTTGTCAAAAACGTATAGGCGACATGAATTTGCGGCTATTGATTGTGTTGTCGCTGAACTTGTTGAATCGATAGCCGATATCAGTTTTCCGAATTGGCCGTTTTTCGAAATGAACATGGATCTTGGCATTTAACAGCGTTCTGTCCAAATTTTGAGTGATAAAAACACAATCCTGCTTGCTGCCTTCGTGGGGTATTGTGGCGGTAGGGGGATTTCCCATATTTTCGCCGTGAAAACTCTCGACTACGATCGCGCGATAATCTCTGGATTTGTTTCTGGAGTGTTTCTATTTCCGCACGAAGAGCGCTAATTTCAACGTTAGATGAAGTAGATTCAGCAATAGGAAGGGATTTCGTAGTGGTTTTATTAGACATTTCCGGACCTAATGTATTACGCATAGAAAAAACATTATGATTAGAGTCAGCGCGTACCTCGGCTATTTTATCCGCTAATCGGGCCAAATCATCTAGTGGCTCTGAGCTGACTGAGAGAATTGTTTGAATATCAGTAGGAAGTCTCTGAAGCCATAAATTCTTCAGAAAATCATTAGTTAGTGATTTGCCAGCCAATTCTTTCATTTTTCGTAATAAATGAGATGGCTTTTCATCTCCCAACTGAACTTCTGATAATAATTTTCTAATTTGCAGAGTTTCCGTATCCGAATATTCTGAAATCAATCTACTTTTGAGACTATCATATTTATTGTTTGCCGGGGGTTTTGTTACTATGTCTGACACCGCCGACAGAGTTTCACAATCGATTGTAGCAATTAGATTATTATATTTGGTGATATCTGTTGTAATTCCAGCTAGTTCAAAATTGGTTTCAACCTGTATGAACCACAATTTTATGTTATTCTTCCAGAGGGGAGGAAGCTTCAAGGCTACGCGAGAAATATGAGTTTCATTTGGAACCGGTTGAGTTCCTTCCTTCGCCATTGACAACTATGCAAAAAACTGAAATAATGGTTGATTGAACAACGTGCGAAACAGTTTCCAGACCAAACACAGAAAAATGATTTCACCTTGATATCTCAATCTGTCTGCTTGACAATTACTCGCCACGCGCTGGTCTCCTCAGAAAGAAATGGTTTCTTCTTGGCTTCTTCTGTCGTTCGGAATGCTGCCACTATCGTAATTATAATACGTCGTGCTTCTGTAGTCGGGGTCACCAATTATATCGTGGTTAATGATATAAAAATAATGCTGAACGAAAACAGTTTTATTGTGAATTGACAATAGTTGTGTATGTCACATTTATGTCTACCTCTACACACTCTGATCAGACTTTCATCACACCGGGCGTACGAACATGCACATGTTGCATGCGATTAGATGTCCGCTGCAAGTTCATATTTTGTAACATTCTCAAATAAAATAATTTTGACAAATACTTATTCGTTTTAATATTGTTACATTTTCTCCTTATACAGAAACATAGGAAATGGTATCATTTGAATGTCATTATTTTGTAGTGGATAAATATTTTCTTCATAGTTTTCTGGGTGTACCTACTGCACAACCAAATTTCAAAGAAATAGCTGAACTTGATTGCAAAAAAAGAGAAATGTCACTCTGACAGATAATGGTATGGGAACATTATAAAAAATCTCAATGGCACTGGATAAACTAATACTTGGTAAGTTTACATATTGTTCATTCCTAGTAAAGCTCAGTTCATTTATCATAAATTAGAAATAAGTTGAAATCCCTTTTTCTTTATGTTTGTCGCGCCTATGCCAAGACAGGGGTATTTTTTTCCTAACCTACACGGTAAGAAAGGTGCGACGAAGATCGTGTGTATGAAAAAACGGGGCAAGAGACAAGAGACTCACTTTTCGCTCTCTCGAACACGGCGTACGGTGTGCATAAATTGTGTAATTAATCTCTCAGTAATCATATGTGCTACTCGGGAAAATCATTCTTCTTACAAACTCTCTTTGGATTCGTGATCAAACTGTTAGTTCACAAGTGTATACGGAAATTGAAGAAACCCACAGCGAAGAAGCCGGCCGGCCGGCCAGAAGAAGTTGCCAGTCTTATCAAGGTAGGATAAAACCTTTGTCTTGGTCGAAAATAAAGTTTACAGTCCACTTTTCAATTAATCAAAACACATATATTTCATCCAAATATGATTTTTGTCTTCTCCAAATTTTGCTCGTATTTGACATAAAAAGCTCACGAAATTTCAAAAAAAAGAGGGAACCTTTTGAAAACTATATCTATAAACAGAAATGCGTCTTTGCATACTGAAGGGGGTAGAGAGTTCATCTGTAACATTTACTAAAAACTGTTCTGAAATTTCTTCCTTTTTTGAATTATTTTCTTTGTTAATTTGGAGATGAAAAGTAGCTAGGTAAGTACCTCAATTCATTTGTATCCAAATTTTTCATTAAAAAAATGGACCTGATTCAATTGATATGAGGATCATGAAAGCATTACTCTGCTGTGGGTTAATTCAGAGATATGACTGTGGTTCATATTTCACAATGTTTGTTCTAATAATCATCACCAGGAAGTTTATCTCGCTATGCATTATCTGCTATAGCTGGAGTCATGCAGTTTCAATTATCAAGTACCAATTATCGAAAATCTTAATGCTGATTGGCCTAAGAAATATTTCTCACCAATCATCATCATCATCAACTGATGATACAAACCTCTGAATTTTCATAACCATCAGGATTCATAGAAGGCATTAAAAAAATATCAGTGGTATCTACCAAGTTGGTTACTCTTTCAATCTTGCCATAGTTATGTATCAAATATTCAGCCAAGAAGATCATCAATTGTCTACCAATAGCTTCGTCTCCATGCATATTGGCAACATATTTGAACATGGGAGTAAGAACAGTCCTATTGGGTACATTAGAGTTGATCTCTAGAGCCCACAGTTCTCTATTCTTCACAGATTTTCCAACAGATATTAGCTTCACTAGTTCCGGGTGTTCAGATTCCAATTTTTTGAAGAGATTCGTCAGCTCGTCATAGTTGAGGTATCTCGGTATTTCCAGGAATTTTTCATATTCTTCACTTGTGACGTTGATTGACTCACTAACACTTAATATCACATACAGTAAAATTATTGCTTTTGAGAACATTGTTAAACTTTTAATAAAACCACCCTAAACTGTCATTTTCAGATATCTGGGATTTTTTATTTGCCTGCAATAATAGATCACTACAGGAAAACAAGAATATGTCAACGTTGTCAACTATTCATTCTATTATCTATCTATTCAATGCCAACAGGTTATTGTTTTGAATGTAATAAGGAAGGGGTAAAAGTGGGAATGACGGAATAATTTTCCTGAATGAAGGCTATTCTCATTCAAGTAATACGCAATGTTGGTTGCCGAAGTTGCCAATAAATGAAAATGTATGAAACTATGAAACTGAGACCCAGTATACGATCAAGGATAGTAAACTATTTTTACAGAGGATGGCCCGATTCGCTAATTTCATTATGCTGTCAATGACGTTATCGCGATTCCGTAAACATAACCAAAAACAGATTCACAATACTAATGTTTTGTTTTATTATTGATAGTCATTTCAATTGTTATGAATTCATGTCATTAACTAGTATGAAAAGAAAATACTCATTATACTAATATTGGGATTACACTGTGAAGGAAGCATTCTTCATGGAAAAGAAGATATTTTTCCGTGAAAACCAACTGCCCCTTCAATACAGATATATATATATATATATATATATATATATATATATATATATATAGAAGTATGTCGGACATACTTCTATTTACTCCGACTTGGGAACTAATCCGTTCGAACCTCCCATCGACCGTCCGATACCTGATCCTGCCATAATTACTAATGAACCCTTAAATCCCACCAACCTTCAATCCTCGATCTCCAGTGATGATAGCCAGCTAGTAAGACAACTCAGACCTTGGCGCAAGGTCACTCAGTCTTGAAAATGGCTCCGAAATGGGAGTCGAAACGTAGACAAGTAAATCTTTCTAGACGCGGATCAACCGGAAGTTCCAGCCAGCACATTTCTGACCGCGGAAGCCTAGCTGATCAAATATATATATATAAAGTACAATTTTCACAAGTTCGAATATCTACCAAAGAAGTTTCAAGCATAGACAATTATTTCAAGTAAATAAAACTAAAAGATGGCATGGCATTGATGGCAATTGACAACAGTCGCTTCGTCAGAGTAGCTCAAACGTCATCATATTAGTTCCACTGCATCACGAAATGTACATATAAACTACGGAAGGAATCGTGGTGACGTCAGTTGACAGGATAACATTGCAGTATAAGGAACTGGCCATCCTCTATAATAGTTTACTGTCCTTGGTATACGATAGCCATAAGTAGACACTTAGACACTCAACACCCAAATGTCAATTTGACAGCTCGGGGTGTATAATGTCATGTTTTGGCGGTAAATTCAAATTTAAGGTATATTGAACGGTAATCATATGTCAATTTGCATGTTAAAAGAACATTTTGTATACAATAAGAATTGAAATAAATGTGAAATTTCTCAAGTACCTATAATAATGCCAAACATAAACATATTTTTTTAAACACAGGATAAGATATAATTGAGTTATAACATCAATAAACTTTATTTTATCCTGTGTTTGTAAACAAATAACGTGAATGTTCGGCATTATTATAGGTACTTGAGGAATTTCAGATTTATTTAAAATCTTATTATATACAAAATATTCTTTTTAGTATGCAAAATGACATACTGATTACTGTTCAATATACCTTGAATTCGAATTTACCGCCAAAACATAACATTATACACCCCAAGCTGTCGAGTTGACATTTGAGTGGCTTTACTGTATGGCTATGGTATACTGGGACTGAGATGTCTATAGGCGTTTTCTGGTGCTCATGTATTTGAAACGTATTTGTCTGTCTCCTTCTCTGTTGCATACAGCTAGCCCTATAGTGAGAGAGAGATGGAGACACGAATAAGTTTTGAATACAAGAGCGCCGGAAAACACCTTATGAAACGGTTTGAACGATCAACGATTCGTCAGAAATAATGCGAGTTCTGAAATTCAACAGTAAATTCCATCGGGGGCCTGTTTCATGAAAGTACAAGTCTTGTAGCTACAAGAGAAACACAAAAAAACGATGCTAAATAATTGTTTCTTAGTCGTTTTTTACCTGTACCTGCATTGTCTTTCTCTTGTAGCTACAAGACTTGTACTTTTATGAAACAGGCCCTTGTTCTATCACTTTTGGAAGTTACTGTTGAATTTCAGATCTCGCCTATACACATCACAGAACATGGGATCAAGATCACTCTGTATATTACTGTACTAGGTTACCGCGAGTTTGACATTTTGGTCACGTGACCTTGTTGGCGTCAAATGCCAAGATTCAAATGACATTATTGTATCTCTCTCGCTTTTTCTTATTGTGTAGCAGTTTTTTCCTTTCTCTAGCCTATAATGTCACGTGCCCCTACTGACCACTGGCGCCAACATTTAATATGGAATAGTTGTGTGTGTATTTATAACGTCACTTTCTCCCTAGGTGTGTTTTATTTTAGTTCTAGGACAATTCCAGAATACTCGAAAATGTTCAAAGTAGTTGCACACTTGTGAACTGCAAGGTATAAGCTAGCCTTGATAATTATAATGAAAATTAATTTAGAATTTGTGATACTTTGAGTGTCTCTCTGTTGAACATTCTTTGGAAGGAAATAATTATTTTAAGCAATATCTAGGAGTATTTTTGATTCAAGTATGATTTGGAAAATTCAAGCCGAGACTTCAACAACAATAAGATCTATTTCTTCTAGCTTTTTTGGGTTCTGAACCTATCACAATCTGAAAAAATAGAAATCAATATTGAATCTATACAAGTGTAGAGGAGCAGATTTTCAATTTATCCCGAGAAGTTGCTGCGATCATTCAGAAGTAGTTCCTTATGAATGAAACACGTTCAATTAGTCAGCAACTTTTCGTATATCTCAAATTTGCCTATCAAACTAATAGTTATCAAAATGCTTATCATTGACGTTTCTTTAACTTAAATTAACTTTAATAAACATTTTATTTTAGTTTAGTTTTTGTGTTCGCTTTTTGTTAATGTCAGAAATTTGAGTTTTGACATATGTCTTTCAAGAGTGGCAGCCAGGTGTGATTCATATCAACGGAGTGTTTGAGATGCAAACATCCCATCCGCAGCCAGCCATAGCCAGCATGATGAAAAGATGAAAGCAGATACCTTCAACTTTCGTCTCCTGCTATTGCTCTCTCTTGCTATCATTTGAGTGTCATTCCATTCAACGAGATGATCTCCATTTGATTTCCGAAACGTTAACGATTAGTATTTTAATAAATATTAGCTCTTCTTTTTTTTATAGGCAAATTCAAAATATACGAAAAGGTGCTGACTAATTGAACGTGTTCCATTCAGAAGGAACTATTTTTGAATTCTCGCAGAATTACCTTCTACATAATTCATAATCAAATTAATAATGAAATTCACATAAAAAACATAAATTCTGAAAAAATTATTCATTCCGGTACTAAAGGGTTAACAGGAATGTGAAAACATTATAACTTTTCGACAAGAACAATTTCACATCTCTATTTCCCATATTGCGCATGCTTTTTTTTATATTTCAGGAAACCATTACAGTTCATACAGTATGGGTACAACACATGCATATTTATGAAAATGAACTATCACCAATATAATGAAAAATAATTTAAAAATATATTTATTTACGCATATCTCATCCAGATAGAACAGAGTTCTTGTATAAGGGAGTGTTATTCAGATTATGTGTCTACTAACAATAATTGTTATTTACATTTGAATTAATATTCGCTCAAGTTTGATTAGATTTAAATTTTTTCCAATCAAATAGGATAAACATACAGATGACATACCTACGTAGGTATGTAAAGTTTGGGAATAGTATAAGCCCAGTAATTTGTTGGGCTTTTATACATTTTCAGACTCAGACTTTTCATAGCGTGCATGGGAGATGACAAAACTGGAATAGCATCATGTACAGCTTATCCATCTTGGCACAAACTCAGATATTTTTCCAGATGCACACTGGTAGTGTAGACCATGACAAAAGAAAAAAACCTTCTAGGAATAAATTTCAAGATATTGAACAGATATAATAGGTGTTTTTCAATCTTAGAATACTCCACAGAGATCGCTGGGCATATACGTTATTATTTCTGTGCCAAGATGGATTGGACAAGCTGTACTTGCAATTCATTTATTTTTGGGCTGTGAAACTAGTAGCTGAGGAAAGCGTTCGCTAATATTTCTGAAAACTTTCAATGAAACTACTAATATATAATTAACCTGATTAAAATCCATTTTTAACAAAATTCAGTTATTCCTTGAGCTACCTGCTCTCTTCGACAGACTGCTTATTCACATTTGTTGAGCTAATCTCCTAATAACTGAACAAAAAATCAGTTAGTGCAGGTAAGTACTCCTTCAATTATAGTAGCAAACAAGCATCACATAAAAAACGAGGAAGACTATATATTAAAAAAAAATTCGAAAAATTTTCACAAATGTGTATAAAAAGAAATTGGGAACATATCTTGTTAGCCGAAGATTCATTAAATGATTTTCATAGGCTTTTGCTCAATGTTTTTAATAAAGCATTTCCAATACGGAACATTAAAAATGAAAACAAAAAGCCTTGGATGACAAAAGGCATAAAATTTTTGGCCAAAAATATGAATTGCATTCATTATATTAGAAAATTTTACCCAAATCTTGGCTCATTTATCAACTACTATAACAATTATAGAAGTATTTATCGAAAGCTCATTAAAATTGCAAAAAATATTCCTTATGATATAATACACTAAAATGTAGGAAATAAGCAAAGAGAAATGTGGAAAATTATTAATGAGTTGAGAGAAAAGAGAAATTCTTCTCATATTGATAGTGAACTGAATTCTAATGAATTGGGGACTTTTTACTGCTCTGTAGCCAAAAATTTAACTAAACAAATATCAACTGGAATAAATCCAATCCATTATTTGAAGCATATATCCATAGCAAATTCTTTCAGTTATTCACCCTCTGGAAATGAAATAATGGAAATAATTTTGGACTTGTTCAGGGTGGATGATATTTCACTCGAAATATTTTCTGCTTTACCAAGTGAAGCATTGAAAATTTTGGCTGAAGCTATTAATAGGTCGGTGATAAATGATGTATTCCCAGCTTTTCTTAAAATCGCTGAAAAGTTTCCGTTTTGAAAAATAGGCGATCCTAATATACTTGGAAACTTCAGACCCATTTGACTATTGCCAACTTTATCCAAGTTTGTTGAGAAATTCATGAATAAAATAATGCTAAACTTTCTTGACATGCATAGAATTCTTCATTCCAACCAGTTTTTGTTCAGAACATCAAAAAGCACGAATGTAATGCAATATTTTTCTTTTCTAGATAATCTTTATCTTCATTTGAATTATGGTGGGGCTGCAGCGGCTGTGATTTGTGACTTGACAAAAGCATTCGACTGTGTCAATAATGAAATTTTTCTAAAAAAACTCCAAATCTATGGATATCGCGGTTATATTTCGTCATAGTTTGGATCATATTTATTAGGCCGTATTCAGACGGTGAACTTCAAAAATGTGAAATCGGACAAAATGAAAATTGTGGATGGGGTACCTCAGGGATCTGTCTGCCCTTTCCTTTTTTTACTTTGACATAACAATAATGTCGATTCACTGAAAACAAATATTGAAAATGAATTGGAATGAGTGAAACAATGGTGAAACTTCGGGTCGCATATCAGCCAGTTGTGTAATCTGTTCATGAGATCTATATCCAACTCAATTGGCTATCATGCGGCAAGGAATGCCTACTTCGCCCTATGTGAATCACTTTGCGTTATGGAATATGCTTCTAGGAGGCAAGTTCCCAAACATCAATGAATTCTGCATTCGTCCTTCAAAAAAGGGCTGTGAAATATATGTGCAAAGCCAGAGTTCGTGATTCCTGTAGACCTCTTTTTTCAGTATATAAGATATTGCCATTGGCTTGCCTTTTCATTTTAGAGACAGTCTGCCTCGTGAAAAGAAAGTACAAGGAAACTATTGTGTCACGGTGTTGCTACTCGTCTCACGCGTGATATCACTCTTCCTATTCCTTTAACATCACGCACGGAAAAAAAACTTTTTCACCATCTTTCCCTTTCTATCAGGAAAATATCAAGTGATATATTCTTTCGGAAATTTCATTTAGACTTTCTGCAGAAGAGACCGAATCACGTAAGTTCCACAAAAAAAATTCAAAAAAAAGGTGCTCATAGCGACCGAGAATTCGAGCCGTAGCTCTAGCACATCGTCCATTTTCAAAATACGCAGCTACAATGGATATTCTTTCCTGTATACTATTGTATAGGATAAACCATTTTCGAAATCAATATACCAAGGCTTAAATAAAATGCGTATACAAAAACACATTTTTTTATAAAAACGTCTGTCTCATTTTCTAAACCGTTTTTTTTAAAAAGCATATTGTTTTTAACACAGTGGCGTACCCATAGGGAACTTTCTTACGATAATAATATTTCAGGTGATGAAAATTAAAAATAACTTGATGCAACTTAGTTTTCATTCAAACTTCGACAACACTTGATCCATCCTAAATTTCAATACACCCATGTATTTGGGATTGAATTCCCTTCAAACTGATGTTTCACAAGTATCGTCCCATTGAAAATTCTGAAGTAGAGGGTGCCAGGGGTGAGGGGGTTGACAACACAATGATGGTGTATATGGTGAGAGTGTTCCCCTCTAAATAAAAATCGACGGGTCTGAGCGATTTTCAATTTTTTTCACAATTACAACGTGTTAGCTGGGACTCACTGTATACATTTCTAGAACACACCAGTGCGGAAAAGTAAATCTGTCGACTTTTTGGGGAGTATACTGTCATTAGAATATTCAAAATATATTTGTTTTGTTGTAGTTTACCGAATGACTGAAAAATTGAGGAAGACATTGGAATTCTGCTATGATTTTTAATAAAAAGGAAAGTCTCTTTCAATAATACTATGATGGCCCTGCTATAGGCCTCATCAAATGAATGTCAAATAATGATAAACATCTGACATGTTTCATTTGTCACTTTGAATCACCGTAGCCACAAAGAAAAAATAAATCTGTCAGTCAAAACACTACCTCGTCAAAACCAACTTTATGACCTCTTTCATTATGACATTTCAGCATGTGCAATTAATTTGCAGAATGCAACAAATTGCACGTTGAATATTAATATTGATTAATTTGTTGGCATGTATTTGATAATAAATGTTTCTTTATGTTAACTTTTTTTCGCACGCTTGTAGAAAAGGTAGTGTCACAACACGTGCGTGAAGTGACTTTTCCGCACTTGTTGGGTAAACTACTATTTACTACAAAGTACAAGTTTCCGTGCAGCAGTGATAAAAAAGTACGTCTCATAATCTATAGGTCGATGATTCAATTCTTGCACCTGTGGAATATTTTTTTGTCATACATCTACTGTCCACTTTTTGGCCACTCTATGTCCATCATAGCGTTAGTTATTATCCTTAACATATAAAACCAACATCCATAAACTAAAAGAGGCGTTCATTTCATGTCCAGTTCATTTCCTTAATTGAGTCCTTCAAAGTTCCACACATGAATATCCATTGTATGTCAAAGTCTGGATATCCATTGGAAATCCGTTGTGCATCAGAACTCAAGGGATTTCCTTGATGTAAGTTTTGGATATCCAGAAGACGTTCATTAGATGTCCCTGTGTTTACTGGGTAAAGCCCTTCTTGCATCTGTAAAAGGAATTTCATTATTTGATCAGTACGAATATCTTTTGACGGATATCCTTCAGACGCCTTTTTCATGTTCCTTACGGACCAATGGACCTTGATGGATATTCCATTTTTAAAACTTATATTAGATAGAGAAGGTAGATACTTGTGTAGGCAAGAAAGGGCTTATGTTCTGGAGTACTTTAGCAGCCTGGGGACGTGTTATTGACTTTTGTCTTTCAACCAGAGGGAAGCCCAGACGACAAACACTGCTGTGTTACCGGGTTGGTTGTTGTATTCAATCAAGGTATCTCACCTACCAAGATTGGTACCTAACCAACCAACATGCCTATCGCATAAAGCCAGGCAGAAAAATTTGCACAGTGACGGACGGAACTAGCCCGCTCGGAAACCAACCAAACTTTCATTTGGATGTCCTTTTCATGTCCACGTCCATAAAGGAACTGATAAAGGACTTTTTATAGATATCAAATGAATATCCAGTACATGTTCACTGGGTTATGGAATCGAATTATTCTTTTTTTTTTTGAGTGATTGCAAATCAGAAGTGGTTCGAGGTTTTTGAATAATTTTTATTAAAATGGTATTCAGACTTGTGTCCTCGAATAAATATAAGGTACTTATTTTGCCAAAAAACACATTTTTATATTTTTTGATATCCTGAACAAACGTTAAATATAAATGTCTACTTCATATTCGTTTTGGATTTCATAAAAAAATTAAGTAAAATTATTGGTGTAAAAAATCTGAGTGAAAATTTTTGTATATGTGTATGGTGGCAGATGGATGCAGGGACACACTGTAAAACAAAAGGAAGCATGAAATTTGTTAATAACAATTAGTAGAAAAATTACGGGGTCTCGAACCCTCTTTAATCCCTCTGGCTACGGTCTTGACCGTTAACGACTCTATGCGGTATTGCGATTCAGCATGTGGCAGAAATAATCAATGTTGGTGACAATCGACAATTCATTCCTGTTATCGTCCAAAGATTATATACTACACGTTTATAATCATTGGTTATCGTCTATCTTTGATATCATCTAGGATTGGAAGTAGGCAACTGGATTCGGTGCATACCTGTATTGATGGGTGCCTAAGACATAACCATCTTGGAAGAAAATAGGTACCTATTCCTATCATGAATAAAATCAAGGTTTTCCTGCAACTTCTTCCAAAATCGATAACCGTCGCTCATTGTGATTTTCACGAAGTAGTGGGGTGGTTCATTCACAAACAGGGCTTCATTGGAATTTGGGACTAATGAAGACGAAGGTAAGTTTTATTTATTATCATAGAAATATAGGTACCGACAAGGTTCTAAATTAAGAAGATAAATATTTGAATTTTTTTTTCAAAATATAGACCTGAGTAAAATGAGTAAAAAGAGCTCTTTCTATATTATTTTCCACTGAAATATAGATTTTTATATGGATATTATCCTGGAAAGTTTAGCGGAGAAAGAATATTAAACATTTTATTTTTTTACACCAGATGAAAAATATCATATTTTTCTGTGTTCAAACAAAGTTGAATGCGAAATGAAGAAAACTAGGTGAAAGGAATAATAATTTTTCAGATTTCTCAATGCAAAACCCAACAGTTGGTACTTTTTTGTAAATATTTTTTTGATAATGCTAAAACATGGTGAAACAGAAGCCATATTTGCTACCCTGATAAACATTTCATTGCGTAAAGAGCGCACTGTTTACACAGGACGAGCGTTTTGGCAATATTTCGAAAAGTGAATGAGTTATCACTACATTGTAAGAAACAAAGTCGCTTCCCGCTGTCTGTCTGTCTCTATGTATGCGTAGATCTTGAAAACTACGCAACGGATTTTGATGCAGTTTTTTCAATAGATAGAGTGATTCTAGAGGAATGTTTACATGTATGTTACTTGCATATTATAGTGTAGTGATAAAATTAGATGTTTTTAATGTGAAGTCGTAAATAATATAATATTATTCAACGAGTAATGACCATTAAACGCGAGTAGAATACTATAGTTTGTCCACGACTATTGTATAAAACATACATTTCAGAAGCAATACTGGAAAGGAGAGCGTTATACTTCATCAAAATAAAAATCTATTACAGTCTGTTCGAATACCTAAAAATATAAAAATATTCATAATGCATGTGTTTCTTCAAGAATTACGTCATTAATCACTAGTGAATAATGAATATCGTAATTCCTGAGGAAACACATGCATTATGAACATTTGATACAATAGGCGTGGGCAAACACATTTTTTCGCGCTTATATTGAAAACGCTGGCTGAACTCTATGAGATAGATCAAAATAATGTACTAGTACTACACTATTGTAGACCTTAAAAAGGTCTACAAAAAAGTCATCGATGGTATATGTTATATGTTGCCAACATTTTTCATGTCAGTTGCCACATTGTTCATGTCAGATTTTTTCATTGTCATTGAAATATGTTTTCATTAGGAATGTGGGTGGGTATTTTCGCGGGAAGAATGAAGTTTGAGGAATTATTTTTTGACTTTCTTCTTCTGTTAAGTATGTTTTTATTGTATTGTTTAGTTTTCAATAATGAACTGTAGAATGTAACAGCTGCCTTCGCGGGCAAAATTTAGATTCTTAGGTATATGTCTATCGTCTATCTCTTAGGGATAACCCACAATAACCATTTTTTATCCCTGCGAAGCCGGGGCGGGTCTCTAGTACAAGATGAAAGTTTCCAACGTTTTTTATGCCAGATTTTTTCCAATGTCATTAAAATATGTTTTTATTAGGAATTTGGGTGAGTATTTTTGTGGAAAGAATGAAATTTGAGGAATCATTTTTTTACTTTCTTCTTCATTTAAGTATATGTTTTTATTGTATTGTTTAGTTTTCAATAATGAAATGAAGAAATGTAACAGCTGCCTTCGCGGGCAAAATTCAGATGCTTAGGGTCAATTATTAATCAAAAAATTTTACAAACACTCTCAGAGAGTATTAGTAATTTTTTTTATTTTACTTTTTTCATAGAAATTGAAACACCTATTTTTTGATTCGGAGAAGAAAAAAGCCAAAATATAATAGTTCGGTAGCGAAATGGATTTTTATTATTGGTTGGTTTGTATCAAACGATCCAAGTATGGAAAATCCGTCGTCAGCTCGTCGATGATATAGTATTCTGCATTCGTAGTTTTTACAGTTTACTCTAATCCATCCAATTTTTTGAATAGTTGGGGTCAACAACCGCTACAGGAATGTGGCGCATACGTTTTTGGTTTATACAAGTATGCTGTTCCCTATCTAAACTTGTTTCTGTAATCTGTGGACAGGACATTTCAGATATGAATAACTCGACGTTGCTGTGTTCGAAAATGTACGACGTAATATATCGGAAAGACTTTTCCTATGTCAAGACATTTGAGGCAACTATTTCGAGCAACTTTTGAGGGTTGACGTTCGTCAGCTGGTTAACGGAACGAACAACAACAACAACAACTTCTGAACTGAACTCAGCATATTTCCTCAAAGTATGAAGTTTAACGTCGATGTATTTAGGCAGTTGTTTAATGTTCCGCCATTTTGAAGTGAGTGAAGATATTGACTTCATATTCTATCAGAAGATCACCCTTTCCATTTATTTTTTTGTCATCTTGAAATTTTCATTTGTCAATTTTACTCCAAAATATAATATTTATGCATCAATTTCATTATCCCGTCCACTTTCTGATGAATATTTGAGTTTTCAAACAATGGTTTAGTCACATTCCAAAAATCAATACAATATTAGATACGCCGTCGAGTTGCATACAAATTTATTTTAACCCAGCAGGAATATTCGAAATATTTTCAAATTTACACACCTCGAGTACTTTAAATATTACTATCAGTTGCTATCAATTATAATTTGGATTATTATCAAAAAGCAGTATTAAAATTTTTACGAAATTACGTGAATTGTACATTTGCGGGTGCAAACGTTTGCCCATTTGGTACCTAACTCATCAAATGTTAAAAAAAAATTAAAGTTGTGGATGTCCATTTCATCTAGGCAGGCATTCATTGAAGAATTTTAATATAGAATCAATTCATTTTATGTTTTCTCTTACTCATTATCAATTAGCATTAATGACATGAGTATGAAAATTAGTCACATATCCTAATGTGAGATTGGAAATCTATATCGATAATGATTAACGTTTTCATTTTTCGATATTAGCTCAAACATTGAATTGAACTGGCCGAAATTGATGAAAATCCATATTTAACGAAACACTACACTTTCCTGTACGAATGTTACTAAGAAATAGGTTTACAAAACCACGACACGTGCTTCACTATAGAAGATTCATTTCCCGAAAGCTTCTTTTCTCAAAACCATATCTAGAAGTATCCAAAATAACGATTATTCTTCCATCGTGGAAAAATAAAATAATTATTTATACTGTCTAGATAGGTATCATAATTGAGAAGAATGGTTTGATCACTTTTTGATAGCCACCATATATGTATATTTCTATGAGAAGATACCTCATACTGTGAATATGGATAATTAAAACCTTCACAATAAAGGAGAAATCCGCACGTGAATATCTGGAAAGGAATAAATCGTACGATAAAAAGTGGAGAGCGTGAAGAATGGACAAATATTTTATTATCACTAAGAATGAACAACTGAAATGGAGATAAGTGGTTTCTGCTTTGAGAGATTGAACAATTGGCTTCGAACATGGATCGTCTGATTTTCAGATATCAACCACCCACTATCGTATGCGACAAAACGACGAAAAAGTTATACATACTGAGTTTGTCGAATGCGACATGGGGTTAAAATAGGGAGTCAACATTTGAGAATGTCATTAGTCACTATGAGTACCTCTATCTATATCATATCACGAAAGACTTATCACAATGATCATATACGCTCATACTCTGGGACAGAAGGGGGCTTCCAGCAAACAAGTTACATTGCATGGAGACAGCGAAATATCAGATTGGAAATGGTAAGTACCTATATACCATGATGATATCGCACAGGCGTTCAAAAAATTTCGAAACAAAAATTCGCATTGCTGATGAAAATCGAATAAAACTGAAACAACTTTATTCGAATATTCTTTTTCTAGCATATTTACAAGTATAATTGGTTATACCATTTGTGTTTGTAAAAAGAAAAATCCCAAAATATATTTGCAAAGAGGAATTCCACGGGATATCGCAAATGCGTTAACAAACACAGTTGAAAATGTGGCTTAGGAAAATATCGATAGTAGTCCCAATGTGGTTCGATTCTCATTAATAATGCGATATCTTCAAACACACCTATTTTCAATATACCGTGTGACACAGACTGATGGTACACCCCCGTTTTCTCCTTTGTTTTTCTAGCTATATTTTTGAAATTCGGAATATTGAACATGCTCACTTAACAGCATTTCTCGACATATCTGAAAGAAAAAAACAACTTTAAATTTTTCCGGAAATGACATCAACTTTCGATTCTTAAATGGGACACCCTATATATTGTTACATGATCGGCTAGGGATGATCATGAGGAATCCAACGATACCAGGTTTGATGATGTTATCTCCAATGACTGCCGAGATATCGCCATTTATATTATCCATAAGCTCAACGAGTAGGAGAGAGAAACTTTTTCTTGCGGGTCAATCCAATTCTCTCTCCCACTCATTGAGCTTATGAATAAAATAAATGGCGATATCTCCGTAGTCATCGGAGATAACACCATAAAACCTGGTATCGTTGGATTCCTCATGATCATCGCTAACCGATCATGTAACAATATATAGGGTGTCCCATTCAAGAATCGAAAGTTGATGTCATTTCCGGAAAAATTGAAAGTTGTTTTTTTCTTTCAGATATGTCGAGAAATGCTGCTCAGTGAGCATATTCAATGTTTCAAATTTCAGAAATATGCTGAGAAGCAAATGAGAAACGGGGGTGTACACATATATCTGGTATCACACATATATATATATATATATATATATATATATATATATATATATATATATATATATATATATATATATATATATATATATATATATATATATATATATATATATATATGCGAATTCCCATTTTGATCTTTATGATATATTTGCCACGGACTGTGTGCCGATGCACCTGATGCTTATTTTTGAATATAATTCATAGTATTCATTCGATTACTTGCCAATTACAGTTTGTGTTGGATACAGTTTTCAATGTTTTTTATTGTTTCTTGTTTGCATTTCAGAAGTTCAATGGAACATAGGTATCCAAATTTTAAACGCAGGTAGCTTAAATATCTTGCAAAGTTGTTAAAATAACTTTACCTACCTAAATATACTTTGGTAAGAACGATTTCACAACTTGACTGTTTATGAAATGGCGGCCATAGAACTATTCATTGTTTCGCTTTGAGTTGGATTCTTATAAGAACCACTTTGTTTTGAAAAATAGATTTCAAAATCCTATAAGACGAAACGTTCGATCAGAACTTCGATATTAAACCGATTAACTTTGTCTCACTGTAATATGGGTTTGTAGATTGGGTAGGCAAACTGTGAAAAGATATCATTTGCCGCTTAATTAATAATTGCTTTGAAGACAAGTAGTTAGTAATAAGTCTGTTACATATAGTTTTTGAAATTGAATTCGAGTATTTTATGTATTGGTCAGGTTTCTCGAGTCGAGTAGGACTCACTGACGGACCAAACTATTACAGAAACTCTAAGTGAATTTCGTTATTGTTGCAACATTTCAATAGTCAAAAATATTTTAATAATGGCTTGTTCAATATTGTATTTGTGAGAAATTCAAAGAATGCAGCAAATTCAATCATAGGAGCTGTTGGAAGTTTTTGTTCAATAACTAAGTCAATACCTGTTTCACCCTATCGCCGAACTGAGAGACACTTGCACTCGACGCACGTTTTGCCAATCAAGTCGACATCATCAAGAGAATTTGGCTGACGAAACGCTCATCGGTCATTTTCTGCTTGGTGTCTTGGTGATAACTGCTGGAAAATGTTTCGAAAGAGTTTGAACCCTATTCCGTTTTGAGTGAAGATGTTACAATGGTACCTATATAGTATTTTCACGAAACGTCGAACACTTCAACATATTGTCCACGGTTTGATTCCCGGGAGGACTATTTTTTATAATCCAGCGTCCTTGAAACCATTCATGGACGGGCAGGAAGGCAAGGAATCTGATCGACCAGTGTCATTTTACAGATGGAATAGTAATGAGTTTCATCAACACTCGGACCAAATAATGAGGGTAGCATTATAAATAGCAATAACTTGAAGGCGGAACTGGATGTCGGAGTTAGTATTGTAGTTTTGAGGTTTCGTAGGGGGGTTGATAGGGTAGATTGCGGCATTGATAGAAATATATCTGAGAGTTTGATAGCGACTCCAGCATAAAAGTTTAAACGTCGAACAGGTCGACATTTTGTAAACGGAATAATTCCCAAAAGTACTGTTTTGTATATTACAGCGTCCGTGAAAACAATCATTTTAGTAACGTATAAAAATTCTGTATTATCTTTCTGGTTCAGAATGCTTTTTCATCCATAGAAATCAATATACGCAACATTTTTCCTAACCACTGATAAAATTCCAATAGGATGTCATTGGGATAAACATTGTGGTTTCATATTGATGGATAAGTTTAATGCAACAAAGGTGTATTAGTAACTGAGAACATTCAGTATAGCTACGATATAATATTATGCAAGAGAGTTTTCATAATTTTGAATTATTTCTCTAGTTTATTGACATTAATTTGAGGGGAAAATGGAGGTAAGTACGTGAAAAATATTTGTACCTCTCTATTTCCTGTGATCATAATTCTGATATATCAGAAAACTGAGGATTGAATATTCTCGTGAAGAGGGAGTGTAAGTGAATGTTCACTAATCGGCATGGCTCTTTTTCAAACGTGGTGGAATTATTGTTAATAACAACACTTCCATGCCTGAAGGAGGTCTCCAAAATTAAGGAACATTCAATTTTATTTCCCTGAAAAAAAAATATTTCGACTTCTACGTATAAACCATTTATTCAGATATAATAATTCCATTGAATGCATAGTATTTTGAAAACACGGGGATATTGCTGATGTACCCAGTGATCTGAATTTGATTTTCATCAATGCTTTACAAAAATTATGGGCACGTATTATTGGTATAGGTTCTGTCTAGACACAGTATATGTTTTTTATTCAAGTCTACTATATTTAATATCTCTCTGTCAGCGTAAATCTTATTTTTCAATGTGCCTCATAGAAAATAATCGAAAATATAAAGATCTGGTGATCTTGCAAACCATCTTATTGGTCCATCATTTGCTATCCATCTGTCAACAGGTCGAATGGAAGCAATACCCACGTTTCTCTATGCACCATAAGAGGTTCTTGGAGATAGAAATATCTTAACACCCCATTTTCGCTTGTTACTATAATACTTACCTATAAGTTGCTGATGTCTATGGTTACCATGTTTAATACCGATGAAATCTCAGTATACTATGAGAAAAATTTTCGATAATATTTTGACATTTGTCATATTTGTTTAAAATCTTTGAGTTGATGGGGGTAATAATGATGGGGACGTAATTTGCAAGGGAATAATTCACCCAATTATGATAAAATATTATCGAAACATCCCGAAATGTGGAATTTAATTAAATTTCTCAGTATGAAGTGAACGTCGACGATCCAAAAACTACAACAAAAAATACAGGTCCGTATTCGAAATTTCCAAGATGGGGGTGGCCAAGTGAGATGACACCCTGTATAAAAGATTCATATTCTGATAGCCCGCATCAAGTGCCAATAACAAAATGTGGACAGATTATCGATATGTTTGCGAATAAAGAAGATACAGGCAAAACATACTTTGATATTTTTTGGTTTTTCGTGTATATCTCTAGAACCAAAAGAGCTACATTCGATTTTTCCACATTATTGAATAGGTCTCTAAAATACGCAAATTTTCCACAATTTAACCGACACTCTATCTCTTATCGTTCACGAGATCCCCATTTGAACAGCCCTGTATATTATTCTACATGTATGATGGAAGCATATTATTTTTTATTTTGTATACATATTGAATTCATTATTGTAGTGTATTCTTTGTTTCACACTCATTAATGATAAGTTATCAACCATTTCCTGGATTGGTGTACGTTTGTTGCACATGAGAATGGCTCTCTTTCGCGATTTTGAACTTTTTGAGATGCCTCAATGTGCTCATTGTTCATAAAGAGCAACAGTGTACCACAAAACTTGATGTGAGGTGTTATAGACTGCCAATTTAGTAAAAACAAACACTTTATTGCTCAAACGATATAAAAAATGTAAATTCTTGGCCATTTTTTTCTTTGTTTGATCATAGTGTGCCCCAAATTTCAATTTTCGATCAATATAAACTCCCATATATTTTGCAAAAATTCATTTAGCTTAACCTCAATTTCTTCGGGTGTTCCTACGTAATATAGCATTGTATCATCTGCAAACAGTCTGACTTGACAATGTTTCTCATGCTGACTTATGTCATTCATGAAATAAATAATGATTAGAAAAAGAAACCCCTCGATAGAGTCGATATTTGTAAATATATGAATTAGGTAGGACTGAAAATGAAATTATTGCTATTATGTGAAGAATTTCGAGAATGAGGTGCTAAAAAAAAATCAATAATTAAAATTTCAAGAAGAAGTATAAATGAAAAATGATATCAATATTTATATGGAAATTTTGATTGAAGTAGGTATGCATATACCGTATCATTCAAAATTAATATTCCTCCGAAATACGTTTCACCTAGTGTGCTGATGTGTTTCAGATGATTGGATGACTAATGACATTCCTTTCTGTTTCGCCACTGTAGTGCGATAATTCCCATCCAAAGGTTGATGCTATTTCGCAGGATTTCCCAACTCTAATGGTTTAGTGGTACTGAATATGTTGTTTGGTATAATTGATTCGATTCATTACTTCTAATTGGAATACGTTATTATTCAAGCTAGCTTCAAAAAGTGAGATTAATTTGCTGATTGGTGAAAATATTGATGCCTCGTTCATAGACCAAACTCTTCCCCTCATTTCATTTTTTACTTTTACTTTGAGAGAGGTCTTACAATGGTAATCAAGCTAGTACAGCTTACCTCTACAGTTGGGATTCCTCTTTGGCAAACCGCATTTTTTGAATTCTGCAGGGTCGAATAAGGAGGAAAATACAATTTACTCAACTGATATCTGAGTTGCTTCTTGCATTGCGAGGTGAGGTCTTTTTGAGGATTAAAAGCAGACTATATAAGGATACATCAAATAGAACTGTGTTGAATGAATATAACTTACTTTTTGTTTGTATTGATACTTCTCTATCGCAAGAGCAAGAAAGAAGGATTAATGGCCACGACAGATGTGAAAAAATATTCAGTCCTCACAAATTGGTAGTAATTTCCTGAACTGGGACATAACCTATGGTTGACAAATACACAAAAATAAGACGAGCTTTTTCTGTAACTATCCGACCAAGTGGATCAATTTTTGTTCAGAAATATTCATTAAATAAGAAATGACGGAAGTGCATCTCAGATCGCAATGAAATAGGAATGAGTATATTGCTTTGGAATTGAAAATGAAATATTTATTGGTTTAAGAAATCAGTTTATGCCTAATATAAACAGATTTTTTGACGAGTGTTGTTTCATTCCTAAGTAGATATAGGTATATTGTTACTATTTTTTTATAATTTTATCATAGTTTCTCAATATCTTTTCTTCATCTGCGGAATTCTTTTCTGTAGTCGAAATTGTTATCATTCAATCATTCAAACAATTCCTTTGTCAGGATCAATGGTGTTATCGTAACGAATTTTTTCTACTATAAGTGTTATGTTATACCCATTCATTGATATTAGCTAAGGCCAAGATGCAG